>JABCRI010000218.1:0-26438 GCA_015143295.1 Tetracentron sinense | reverse complement strand
ATTCCTGGGGGTCAGGAATTCTCACATGAATTTAAGCAAAAGAGAACTAGTTTCAAGGTCCCCCTCTTGTGGTATCTGTTACCTCTCCAAGACTTCTGTCCGTGCATTCCATGTTGAACACAGCTTCTGTTCTCTGTTCAAGTCTTAACTTGACACCATCCGGACTGTATTCGTATTTTTTTCTCTCTAATCTAAAACCACAAAGAAGACGAAACGTAGTTCTAACAATCCTATGAGGTAAATTCAACGATGACAAAGAACAACCTTAATTGATTATCAGAGTGCCTTCTATACGTCTACACCATTCAGAATATGTCTGGGGAACTGACGCCATCTTAAATATGATCACAAGTCAGATTTTTTAGCGCTACCCTAGAAAGAGAATGCCTCCGTAGAGGTAAAGACCCTGTGCACTCTTAACACAATATAAAGACAACTCCAGCTTGTTCATAAAAAAATCTATAGATGATGAAAAAGGAAAGCAGTCTTCGACGTTGATTCTCAACTTCGCTTAGTTATGCATGCCTTACATGATCTCATTTGCAAATCAGGCTCCACCTACCCCTCTCGTAGAGGTTTGGACCACAAACATAACTGGACAAGTAAGCAAGAACAGTATCCGAAAATATTTTTGAAAGCCCATATTAAATATCATATACAAAGTCATGCTAAAGAACATCGTAGTTGGACAATTACTCCCAAACTTCCAAGGAGGAATAAAGAAGTCCCATTTGCATAGGGACATGCCTCAAGGTGGGGTCCATCTTAAACAGAGTTTCCCCACTGTATGGCACATCTTCATCATCAAAACTGTAATATAATGAGGTATGGCACAAATAAGAGTTGTTGGAGAATAATAGCCCTCATAATCTGCAAAATTTGTGGGGAATTGCAGTCAAAACTAGAATTGGAACACACACAGACCCCACATAGTATCTCTGATCCAACTCAACGATAAGGGTTGAGCCACTAAGCCGCACAAAATGTTGTGGTCTTGAAAAAAGTTTCCAAGGCAGAACAATCCACCACTAAGGATAGCAGTGTCCCATTCCCAAATAATCCTTTTCGCCAAACATTGGACATTGAGTACAAGCTACTATGCAAGCGTCACCAGTCAGTCAGGCATGAACAAAAAAACATCTTGAAAGGGTGGTGGAAAAGATTCCGATCTCTAGCGTAAATCTCACTGTCGAAGATCTGGGATTATGAGCTTTGTGCTGAAGAGACAATTTCACATACACGAAGGTTTTCACGATCTAATGTCGTCCTGGGTTTGTACATGATCAAACCTAAGCCATTGTCAATTTCTCACTAGGATGAGACAATGCCCCTTCTTCCACTATCACTCTATATCATTAAGCAGCACCTTGATGTATTAGCACGTGCCCAGAAAATTCCAAAAGTATTATTCCTCCACCATCTTATATATTTCTCTGCTCTGTGGATGTGATTTGTCACCAACAAGAAACTCATGCACAACACTATCCACCTCAATAGAGGTACCGCCAGGGATTTTCTTCATTCCCTTCTCATTTAGCCTGGTTCGTAGTCTTGCTACATATCCATCTGCCAGCTCCTGCATAGATGTTCGATAAAAGCACGTAACCCCCAGGGTTTTTGGGCTCCAGTTCAAAAAGTTGCCTTGCAACAAATTCTCCCAACTCTACATTACCGTGGACCCTACAAGCTTGGAGCAGAGAACCCCAAATAGCACCATCGGGCTTCATCTCCATATTCTTCATAAGGGCCTCTGCTTCATCAAACAGCCCGGCTCGACTGACGAGATCTATCATACATCCATAGTGATGCACCTTTGGTGAAATCTTATATTTTCGGATCATGGTATCAAAATATTGGCGGCCAACTTCTACCAAACCAGCATGACTACAAGCTGCAAGAAGACCAACGAAGGTGATATCATCCGGTTCATATCCTTCTTCGGTCATTTCCGAGAAAAGCCTAAGAGACATATCTGCATGCCCATGCATGGCTAGCCCAGATATCATCGCATTCCAAGAAGCCAAGCTTCTAGGTTTTGCAGAGTCAAAGACTTGTAGTGCAGCCTTTATATTTCCACATTTAGCATACATGTCAATGAGACTAGTCGGAAGGGAAGTATTGGTTGATTTGCTGAAGTTCTTATCTATATATGCATGAATCCATTTGCCAAGATCAAGAGCACCTAAGTTAGCACAAGCTGGAAGAATGCTCAAGAAGGTGACCTCATTTGGCTCTTCATTTGATTGCTGCATTTTCCGAAACAGAACCAAGGCTTCTTTATAGTGGCTCATATGAGTATAGCCACCAATCATAACATTCCACGAGATTCGATCTCTTTGACATATTCCATCAAACAAACCACAAGCTTTTTCCAAATCCCCACACTTTGAGTACATATCAATAAGTGCATTAACAAGCCGAGATTTGAACCAAGTCCACGGTCTTCAATCCAAGAGTGAACCCACTTCCCTAATTCGAGGGAACCCGACTGAGCACAAGCCGAGAGGACGCTAACCATTGTGCTCTCATTGGGTTGGGCTTTTTCTCTCAGCATCTCTTGGAAAAAAGCCAATGCCTCTCCAAATTTGCCACTTTGAGCATACCCAGCAATTATAGCATTCCATGACACAACATCTCTAACAGGAATTTCATCAAAAAGCCTTTGTGCATCGTCCAAATAACCCCCAGAAGCATACCCAGTAATCAAAGCCGTGAAAGAAACTGCATCCCTTAGAGAACTTTTATCAAATACTAATCGTGCATCAGATAATTCAACATTTCGAGCATACATATTGATAAGTGAAGTATGAACAAAGGCATCAGAATCAAGACCAAGCTTCAAAACATGTGTATGGATCTGTCTCCCTTCATGGGTAGCAGGAACTAGCGCGCAAGATTCAAAAGGAAAGGAAAAGGTGTAGGAATTCGGCTCCACCCCAGCGTGGAGCATCCGAACATAAAAAGTAACGGCAAGGATCGGAGAATAGCTCAAAGAATGGCCTCTGATGATAGTGTTCCAGATGAATACATTTGGGTCATCGATTAATTCGAAGATTGAGAGGGCATAAGAAAGATCACCGAAAGGCGAAATGGCACAAAATTCAATGAGCTTGCTTAGTGCGAATTGGGTATTGTGGAGACCAGTTTTGATGATTTGGGAGTGGATTTGTTTGAGATTTTCGATGCTTTTGCATTTGGAGAGAAGAGAGAGAGAAGGGTGGTTTTTGAGGAGTTTGTATGGAGGGTCTGAGGAGGGAAGGAGATGGAGAGAGGAGGGAGAGAAGACAAGTGAAGGTGAAGAGAACAACATCCTTGTGTGTGGTAACTGGAAAAAGAGAGATAAGGAGAAGTGGAAATGTTTTGTTTTGAAATGCTGTTATTAGCATTACCCGCCAAAATAACTGCCAAAGATAACAATGATATTTTTGGAAGAAAGTCCAAGCTACTCTACTCACTGTTTTCATAACCGGACCGGACATCGAACCGGTAGAGTGGCCGGTTCCTGGTTCCACCGTATATTTTTTGCAAAAAATCAATTTTCTTTTTTATTTTTTCCTAATTTTTTCCAGTTTTGATCCGTTCTACCTTGTTCTGACCGGGTCTAGCCGATTCTTAAAGAGTTTCGATTTTGAGGGTTTTGGGAACCGGCAAGGCGAGGAGAGGAAAAGTCGTCTCGCTCCCTTAAACTCCTTTTAACTATGGGTAAAATTCACTAATCCTTAGAGTTAAAACGTTTAACCATGTTTTTCTAAAAAAAAAACACGGGTTAAAACTTGTTAATCTTAATTAAAGGGCATTTTAAGGGCAAGAAAGAAGAATCCCCTCCTCGCTATGAGGCCGATCTCATGATTGATTGACCACCGTACTTTCATTTTGGACATCTATGATCAAGATGTGGAGAGCAGAGAGCTACATGTAGCCAATCCTAAGCAAGTAGGGAAACATACCTAAATAGATTTTGCTAGGTCACTCTCTCTCTTTGTATCAGGGTTTTCAAAATTGGACTAGATCGATCGGCTAGTTGAACTGGAAAAATCGGGAATTGGCTAGTCAACCAGTCTCCAAAACCACCAAAAGCGATCTATTTTTAAAAGCGTTCTAAAATAAAATTAAAAGATCAATAAAACTGATCGTTTCAATTGAAAATTTTGGCTTAACCGAAAAAATCAAAGAAACTAACATATAATATATATATATATATATATATATATATATACATATAAAGATGAAAGACCACAATTCATTGGAGTTGACCAAACCAGGAACCAGTCGCCCAACAAATTCAAGGCCCGGTCTGGATATTAAAACATTGCTTCATATTGAATCTTAATCATAGTTAAAAAGAGTCAAAAATCGTTGAGAATCGCACAACAACCCACAAGCGATAACTGAAAGAATAAGAACAAAGAAAAGCAACAAAGAACGCTCAACATAAGATTTATGTGGTTCGGCTAATGATGTCTATGTCCACACATCCACACCACTTCACTATGCTCAATGGCAAAAGCAAATCGAACAATACATACTTCTCTCTCTCTCGGAAAACCTTTCTTGGTGGCTACAATCACTACAAGAAAAAGACTCATCGCTCACGATTTCTATCCGTGGCACGTTGATCACGGTTTCTATCTGTGACTGTAAGATGTTAATCACGGTTACCACGCGCAGACTGAACTGAGACCTTTACCGCGTGATCATATATTGCATTTAAATTTCATTCTAACCGTGATTGTTATGAATATTAACGATCACAGTTTTATCCGTGATTGAATATTATAAATATAGAGATTATTCCTTTTGAAAATGACTTCTTTAATTATTTTAGATTACATTTTATTTTGGTAAACTGTGATTGTTTTTATTCCAAAATCACAGTTATCAAGGTAACAATGATTATTGTTTATTTGAAATCCATAAATATTATGCAGCCCTGTAACCTGTAACTCCTCACACCCACTACTACATTTATAAACACACTAACTTGCAAATATAATACATTATACATCAATGAATTAAATAATAGAAATTTATTTATAATATGAGCAAAATACGAATACGGAAATGTTATTCTAAGCAGTATAACTTCACAAGTATTCAACTAGTTCCTTCTTAAGTTCTTTTATTGCTTCATCATTCTACAATTCTGAACTTTAGATGTAAAACAATCTTTAATCTTGTCAGATATATTTGTTTTCTTATTATTGATGATGTCTCTCAGGTAGATCATGGTGTAGTAGCCACATTCCCGACTTCCTTTTTGTTTCAGATACTACAAAAAAAAATAAATAAATGAATAAGACTATGTTAATAATGTTTAAATCATACAATTTTTAATATTACAACATTAGAAGAATTAATTAATATCGGTCTTAATTTATCTTAACATTAATAAATGTCCACTCTTTGGGTCTTCTCTTCTTGTCTTTTAAACCATCCACCCCAGATTCATGAAATGTACTTCACAAAAGCAATTTGAACATATAGTATAAAATATTAGTACAAAACATAAATATAGATGTAAAATATGTAATATAATTACTTACTCATTGAAAATGATTTTAACATGTGGGCGGTTGGATGTGCTTATCTGTAATGGGTCCAACCAGTTCACTGAAAATGTGGCTGGTTAAAGTAGACTCAAGCACCAGTGTTTTCTTGTTGCGACCCAAAATACCCCCTACAAGTTAGGGACACTTTGGCTCGTGATGTGCAATATCCGATACCAAACCATCCTGTAAAATAGCTAAGGCATAACACAGCAGAAACATAAAATAGTGCTGAAGCGTAAACTTAAATTTCTTTTCTATGCATGATCAGTATTCCAAGTTTGTACAATACATAAACCAAAATAAGAGTGGACATGCCCACTCATCAAAATACAATATAGTCTCTCCCTCTCACTCACTCTTAATAGTATCCAGGGTAAGGCCACCTGTCAAAGTTCCTATCCTCCTCTAGCTGAGCCTCTACTGGCTCCTCCTCACCGTAGTCCTCCTCAACCCACAGATTAGGATCACAGATGTCGTACTGACCTACCGACATAAAATATACAGCTGAGCATTGAATACTCAGCGAGCACAACTACTAGCTAACAATGATATAATAACAATAATATCATATGCAAGTGCGTAAAAAAATACCATTTATAAAATTCATGCTTAAAACCCATCATAGAAAACCTTTCGTCAAATCTTATCTTTCATGAAAAACATAACATCTTATTTATGCCTTATGAGTTCTTGTGAATGCTTATGAGCCTTGTGAGTTCTTATGAGTTCCTTGTGACCTTTGGAGTTTTTATGAGTTCCTTGTGAGCATATGATCCTTGGAGCTCATACTAGATCTTAGAAATGATTCGTAGAGCTTGTGAGCAATTATGAGCCTTGTAACCTTGTAAGTCTTGTAACTGATCTTAGACTTATGCATTTCTTATGAATTATTATAAGTCTTGCGAAACTTATGATCCTTGGAGTTTATGCAAGATCTTAGACTTGATCTTTGTGAGCATGAGGTAATCGATCTTAGAAATACCAACCCAAAGTTTGGCCTTGTCAATGTTCATACACTTATGCTTCTTCTTATGAAATTTCTTTAGAAAACCTTTCTTATGATCCTTGAAATACCATGCTTATAAGAAAACCTTAGTTCTGTAAAACATAGTGTGCGTGGAGTGCGTGTGAGCATCATAATTGATATGGAAAGCTTTAAACATTGCATACTAGTTCATACAAGACATATTAGCATCATAGTAAACTTGAACAATTCTAAAAACATGAACATATCCGTTCATGGCATTACATCACAATGATCTTGGCTTTTAAGCCTATTCCATCAACATTATACTTAGAATCATAATTCATGGGGAGATAACCACAATCATATAAAAGCATAACTATATTTACCCTTTTATTGAAAACCCCCAATCTTAAAAACCCTTATTTACAACATTGAATCATAATAAAGTCATCTATAAGAGAGCATTAGCAAATCCTATTCAAAATCATGCATTCAATCTTCATTTAATTCTTTGTATCATAGGAAAGCTAGATAGTCGTAGTACTTACCTTTTTGGATTAGAGAAAAGCTTGAGAAAGCTTGATAAGATGTGATCCAAGCTTGAAGAAGGAACCAAGCTTGAGGAATGGTTATGGAAGCACAATTGGGTTCCACCTTGATCACCCAAGATCCCTTGGCCAAACCCTAGCTTCTTCCCCTTTCTTCTTCTCTAATATCTCCTCTCCCCTTAGAACTCTCTTAGGATGCTTTGAGGGTTTGTGAATCCTAACCCACGAAATTGGGGCTTTTATAGGAAAAGGGGAGGTCAAAAGACCTTCCTACCCTTAATGAAATGGTCCAACATACCAAATCATACAAAACCTCGGGTGCCCGGTCAAACGACTAGGAGGGGCAGTCGACCGACCTTGTGAAATTCCTTACTATTAGCCCATTTTAGGCAAAAATGCCACAATCGGTCGACCGGCCCTGCAACCAACTCACTGTTATGCCCCTTTTTGGGCTTTTTCGTGACAGCCGGTCGACCGGCCTTAGGGGGCGGTCGACTAGGATTCACCAGAACTTGGTGAATCCTCATGTTCTTCCTATTTTTTCCACTTAGAGTGCTTTCACTCTTCGATTGACTTACCTAGAGTGTTTCCACTCTTTTACCTTAGCTTTAACACCCGTATACCATTATATTTTTGTGTCCAACACCTTTTTATTCATAATGCATTCCCCATAACACATCAAAGGTCATTTTTTTAAATCAAAATCACTATTCACTAACACTATTCACCAACTAGGTGAATGAGTTTCAGGGTTCTACATTTCTGCAATTGAAAAATGAATTATAAAATTTCATTTTAAACGAATACTTCAACTTAAAGAATTAATAGTATTCATACTTAGTAAGTCAAATAACATGAGAGAAGTAGAAAGAAATTTACCCAACATTATATTGTATAATGAGTAGTTAATTATTCTTCGCTAAATGCAATTTTCTTGTTATCTCTGTCTTGACATCCTTTGGATTTAATGTTAGTTGGGGTCGAAAAATATATACTTTCTTTTGTTATTATCACCCAATAGTAGTTCATATATTATTCTGAAATAATTAACAATTCTAAATATTAATAATAATAAAGCAAACAAAACAATTTTAATTAATTCTTGAGTTGTCTCACCATATATATACAAGAATCAAAATTACACCGATATCGTTATCTATACACAATTCTGTGACATTGTCCTTTGTGATATACAATGCATCAAAATATGTTATGATAATTTTCACATCATATGCTAAAGTTAGAACTGCATCATCCTTATAATTCTCACCAAGTCAATGCTTCAATTCCTCCAAAGAATTAATAATTGTTGATTGTGCAGCTTCCACCTACGATGAATGAAATTTATAACTCATGAATATTGCTAAACTATGAAGTCTATTGGTTTATATGTTTACACACCAATGACTTTTTAATTAAGCATCTGTAATAATTTACAATAATATAACTAATAGATAATTAATTAAATTGAATAAATACGTACACCCTTTATTTGAGAAAATTGTCTGATGAGTTTGGAGAGAGAGTAGTCAGTCCTTGTGCAGCTTTCACCTATTGTATAAAAATTAGTAAATAATATTATATCATATCAAAACAATATATTGTAATAACAAATCTAGTGAACCAAACTATTTACATACAATTTGGAATGAACTACCAGCAGATGACTGTGCAGATTGATGAACAACCACTTGAGTCATTAATTTCTTTACTAGCAAATTATAATTTTCCTCCCTTTTAAGGGATTGTTGCTCCTTATCTTCTCTTTGCTTATCCCTTTCTTGTATTTCCTGCAGTTGAGATTTGAATTCTTGAACTTCATGCACACATGTCGAGTATTAATTTGGTACATTTGGGGCAACCCCAATATATCATGCGGACAACGAGTTGTCTCACTGCCTGAATGTTCTGGACTTAACACCGTCATAGGAATGTTAAATCTCTCATCAGTAAGTATGCTCCTTCCACCCTCGACATATTTCTGTTCAAATTGTTTCTATATAAGAAGCATTCAGCTAATCAAAAAATATGCCAACAAAGAAACACACATGAGAAGAAAACTAATAATCAAATAAACACTTACAATTTCTGTAGAATTCTTTCTTGTCTCATCAGAAGTATATTGGCATTGTGGTCTTTGTAGGGCCTTAACCCACAAATATGTCTCTCCACTTTCTCAATTGGCTGCCCTTGAGAAGTGGATTCAGTCATTTGCCAAATATTAAATATTAAGGATTAGTATTTAGGCTAATAATTAGTATAATAGTTACATAATAGTAAATTCTAGAAATCTAAACACTCACAAATTTTCTTTCAACCCCATCATAACCCCCCTACTTAGACGATGAGGATATATATTCTTCTTCCTTATTTCTTTATTTATTTTACTTAAGGTCTGAAAATATTAATATAATTAAGCATAAGTTCAAGTAAAGTACAAAGATTAAATAAAATAGATAAGTAATTATAATTTTTACCAACCTTGAATTCATCTGAAAGAGTATAATTTAGAAACGCATCCCATTGTTCAGGCCTAATATGTACATACTTTATGGGAAAATTTATTAGATTGACATCCTCACTGGCAATAAATAGAGAAATGTGTTTCTTCCAGAGGTACTTCTTGAATGTCTTCCAAGAGAAATTAAATTTTTTTCAAAAATTGCTTCTTGTAGCTTTCTCCAAGATCAAATTCTTGCTACAGTAAGACATATAGACAAAGTCAGTGTAAACATATATTTTCTAAGTGTATTTATGCATAAATTCAAAGAATTGCATATATATAGACAAAAAATAGTATGAATATTATATATGCAAAGATTCTTACAGTCAACTGTTCTCAAAGCTTGTCTTTAACCTCAGCTGGAGCTTGTTTCCAATTCCTATAAAAAAAATTGGAATTTCACGTACATAAACACCAATGGTAGAACCCAAATCTTTTTTATTTTCACCAGTTGGTATTCCACTAGGATTTAATTCAACAATTTTCTTCTCATCAATGGTATTATTTTGCTTCTGAATTTTCTTTTCAAGCATGGTGGAGCCTCTGCATTTTTTTTAAGGTAGGACCACTGGTACTTGGCTCTGTGTCAAAATGTTGTGTTTATGGCATGATTATTATGAACAAATGTATAATTAAACAATAAAGCCTTATTCAAATGCTGAAAGCATAAAAGTATTGTCTACTTTATGTCAAAAGCATAAATTTGTCATTTGAAACTTTCTCAATTAAAAATGATTTGTCATTGGAAGTCCTCCGTTCAATATGTTCTGAGTATTTGTTTAATCATTTGGGTGAAAATAAATGAAAGAAGACATAGAAAGAATACATATCTGACGAAATGAGGGAACAATTACCAGAGGTTGAATGGAACGGATGCTAGAATTTAAACGGAATGGATGCAGGAGGTTAAACGGAATGGAACTTTTGTGAGATAGAATAATGCAGTGGTTGCTAGAAGAAGAAACATATGTAGTTAAGGACTATGTTCAAAATATGAGTGCAAAGAGAGAGATGAAGTGACTTTTTAGTGATAATAGGAGTTTCGATCACGTTAATTATTTTCAGCGTGATCCATTTTCTTATATCAATAGTGTTTTTTTTGTAATTATGATCGTAACTTTAATTAATTAACTAAAGTTTATATTTTCATAGTTGAAGAGATAATAAAACGTGGTTACTTCTTTTATAGAATCAACATATTTGTAGTAGTGAATGAATGATGAAACCCTAGCACAAAGTATCTTATATACTAAGCTCAAAATAGGCTAAATTCGGACTAAAAAACCCAAGGTCTACGATAATCGATCGATTGGTTTTCCAAACAGTTCGACCGGTTTACCAAAATTGGCTATTGGATTTCCGAATATGGTAAAACCATGAACAATGGTCGACATGTTTGGGAACCCATCGACCGGTTTCTTCAGATCAGGCTTCACACTCCAACAATCTCCCACTTGGAGACTGATCTCCAAGAGTTCATCCGATGTACTTGCTTCATCTATAGTGCCACTCCCCTATGAAAGCTGGTTTGAATCACCTTATCTTCAAGTTTGAAGACCAGCATAAACTGAACATGGGTTCAGCTTCTCTGTAGTAATCGTCTTGGTCAACATGTCTGCAGGGTTTAGGCTTGTGTGGATCTTCTCTAAAAATATCAATTCCTCCTCCAATAGTGGTCTGATGAAATGGTATTGAATATTGATGTGCTTTGTCCTCACATGAAAGACTGAGTTCTTTGCCAGGTGAATTGCACTTTGACTATCACTGTGTAATTCACAATTCTCTTGTTTCATGCCCAATTCATTTAAGAAACTCTGAAGCCATACCATCTCCTTGCAAGCTTCCGTTGCTACAACATATTCTGCTTCAAATGTCGAAAGGGAGACTATCTTCTGTAACCTTGAGACCCAACTGGCTGCTCCACTGCCCAGGGTAACACATACCCTGTGGTGCTCTTCCTGCTATCCATATTCCCTGCCATATCATAATAATAAAAAATCCTTGTAGACTGATTTTTGAACCTCCATAATATAAAGCTTTTTCTATAGTACCTCTCAAGTACCTTAGAATCCACTTCATGGCTACCCAATGCTCATTTCCTGGGTTGCTCATAAATTAAATCTGTTGCTACTTCCACTGTTTGAGTAATGTTTGGTCTTATACACATCATTGTGTACATTAGACTACCAACTGCAGATGCAAATGGTATCTTAACTCCAATTTTATCTAAGTTTCAATGCCCTATTTTACTAAAAGTTTAAAGTGACTTGCCAAAGGAGTGCTAACTGACTTAGCACCTTCCATGTTGAATCTCTTCAGTATCTTGGCCACATAATCTGCCCGAGATAGCTTCAAACTCTTGTTAGGTCTATCCCTAGTGATCCTCATGCCAAGTATCTACTTTGAGGGACCCAAGTCTTTCATAATGAATTCCTCCGAGAGTTGCTTCTTCAAGTTTGAAATTTCTTTCATGCTTGATCCCGCTACAAGCATATCATCAACATATAATAGAAGGATATCCTTAATTTTGTAATCGATTATGTATGCATGATGACTTAAATCTTTTCAAATAATGGTAATGATCTGAATGGCATATCCTATATCCTTTGTCATTCATGAAGGTATCGAACTTGATATACCATTACCTGGAAGCTTGTTTCAAGCCATATAAGTTCTTCTTAAGCTTACACACCAAACTTTCCTTCACGGCATTTGCATATCCCTATGGCAGCTGCATGTAGATTTCTTATTCTAGGTCACCATGAAGAAAAACCGTTTTTGCATCCAACTGCTCTAGATGTAAATCCTTTACATCCACTATACTAAGAATTTGTCTGATTGTTGACAACTTCACAATTGATGAGAAAATTTCAATAAAGTCAATCATTTCCTTCAGCTGAAAGTCTCTTACTGCCAATCTGGCCTTGTATCTCTTTGAACTGCCATGTTTTTGCTTTGACCTGTAAATCACTTGTCATGCAAAAAAAAATTTCCTTTCAGGTAGCTTCACTAAATTTCATGTCTGGTTGGATGAGAGGGAGTCCATCTCACATCCATAGCAAGCTCCCACTCAACCTTAATTTTTGTTTGCAGTACTTCCTGATAGCTTTCTGGTTCACCATTATCTATCAACAATAGATAATGGAGAAAAGGTGAAAAGCGAGCATGAGGTATAATTGTTCTAGATGATATCTCAGGTACCGGTGTGTGTTGTTCTAACTGTACATTCTCATCTCGAAGCTTCAACACATCCCTGGTTGATATCTCCTCAAGCTCCAAAAACTCAGAATTCTCCTTTTGAATACTATCTATGCTCTCAGAATTCCCTACTCTCACTAATGAAGCAACACATGTTGTTGTCTTCCTCTTGTAAATGACTT
Organism: Tetracentron sinense; assembly: GCA_015143295.1. Classification (NCBI taxonomy): domain Eukaryota; kingdom Viridiplantae; phylum Streptophyta; class Magnoliopsida; order Trochodendrales; family Trochodendraceae; genus Tetracentron; species Tetracentron sinense. The sequence goes on along the minus strand of JABCRI010000218.1, from coordinate 13,491 downwards.
TAATCAATCACTTTTGCAATAGGTTAAAACAATTATTTTATATAAAAAAGTAACCGGTTAAAGAAACAACAAATGTTCCCTTGTAATGGAGAATCTCTGGGGTTTTTTTTTAAAAGAAAAAAATTCTAAGGGCCCATTTCGATAGGATTCTATTATCCAGAATTAATTATGATAAGAATTGATTGTGCAGAAATCAATTGCCAAATAATTGCAATATTGTTTGGTTCACACTCTATATAGAATCGATTTCGGATAGAAAAGTGATTTTGTGCAAATAATTTTTTTTGGTTCACATACATAAAAGAAAACTGATTTTTTTCAAAATTGAAGAATACGCAAATGTCTCTCAAATAAAATAAAATAAAAACCGATTTTCTCCTCTCAAAACCACCCTTCATCTAAATTTGAAATAAATTGATTTTTGAGAAATCAATTTTGATAAAATCAATTTTTTCTTAGTGAACTGATCGGAATTCTCAAGTCTAAAATCGCTTAGAATTGATTTTAAGTGATTAAAAATAATCCGTTAAGAGTATTACTCCCATTCCTATACTGAAGAAAGAGAAAAGCAATACGTTGGTGATGGTGAGGGACTCATGAAACCTAGTGAGTGTTGGGGTTTGGTCATGGTCATGCAAGGCAGCATTTCCCAAGGAGAATCAAATCCGCCCCCTTTCTTTTGCTCCTTTGACAGTTTGCCACGACCCCCCCTTTAACAGTCCCCAAGAAAATGGAGGGCAGATCTTCTTAATGGTTTTTAAAAAAAAATTTCATTTGCATTGAAGAAATAATAAGAGAGAGAGAGAGGTGGGCTAGCTGATGCAGTGATATATATTGCTTCTATGCTTCTTTCTCTTTGCAGAGATGAAAAGCAAAAGAGAGTGAGGGAGATAGAGAGTAATTCAAATACATACAGGAGGGTCAAAAAAAGGGGTTAAAGAGAAGAAAAAAATATGACAGAGGAGAAACCACAGAAGTGAAGAAGAAAGTAGAAAAGATGGTCAAATGAAACCTCGAAGACTTCTCATCATCATCAGCTTCGACTATCTTTATCGAAACTCTACCATTTCCTTTATTTTCGATCTTTTCTTTTGAACCCCATCTCTCTTAATTATCTCTGCCCATCAAAACAATCATAAGATGCCCCTCTCTTTCAATTTTTTTCTCAATCAATGAAAAAACTCACAACTTTAGGCCTCTTGGATTGGCTCCTTATCTCACTTTTTTTGTATTTTTTACATGTAAGAATTCTCATCCATCCATCTATCCATCAAATCTATTCAAGTGCTGATCTGAACTGCATATGGTGCAGCACATGATAAGGATTGGAACCCATAGTTTGATGGGTGCAACCTAGATAACCTCCTTGACCAAAAATCAGTCTAAGCAGATTATCTTGACCATCAAAGTTAGACAATATGTTTGGGCCATCGCCGTTTTTATATAATGGTAAAGAGGAATAAATAATAATAATAATAATAATAATAATAATGGGAATGTGTCCCATTCAACTAGATTTACCTTTCTTTAGACATTCAATATATTAGCTCTTGATTAGAGGGATATGACTGTTTGATCAATGCTTTTTTTGGGGCTTCTTTATTTGATTTATTGTTATTTTTTTTAAAATGATATTTATGAGCTATGGCTCACCCATGAAGTGGTCTAACATGACACTTGGGCACCTGAAACTTATATGGATGCAATATATATATATATATATAATCCACAAGAAGATAAATTATCTTAGAATTAGAAAATTAGGATAAATGATAGAATTCTGTATTGAGATCTTGAAGTTGGGCTTATTAGGGAATTTATAACTCATTGTAATAAGGTAAATGACATGCACTTTATCATTACCAGTGTATCTCATCGCACATCTAGATTAGTAGATTTGGAATTGAGAGCTCACTGGGCTTAATACAAGTTTATGCTCAAAGAGGGGGGAAAAAACAGGGAATGAAAAGACAAAAAATGAAGGGATAAAATTGGAAGAGGAATTCTATAAATGGCCAACAGAACCATAAAAACTGGCCAAAATGGCAATTTAAGCTCTATAAAGTTATTTGATGTTTTGTGAAGTTTTGAAAACTGGGGTTTTCTCAAAACCCTTTTGACTTTCAAGTACCAAAAGGGAATATTCAAAACTGATGAAAAGCAACAGCTATTTTTCCCAGTTTAGTGAACATTAACATGTGGTTCTCAAGCTATAATTGAAAAGAGACATGTGACCCCTGTTTTATACAAGGATAAAGCTTCTGAGACCCCCCTTAGGGTCCAGACCACTGAGACCATGCTCTAGGAGCATGAGATTTCAGGTGAGGCCTACCATGTGAAATGGGTCCCACCTGAAATCCAATGCTCTTAGAGCCCTAATGAGGTCTCAACATATAGCAAAGTCCTTTAAAAAAATGGAGATAAGAATAAGGAATTGGTCTTTCTCTTAAGGTTTTAATGTATAGAATATTCAGTGTATGGTAAGAAATGGTGATTTGTATTCCCCCTTATCCAATCTTGGGTCAACATGCAGGCACCTGTGCCACACTGTGCTTTCATGGACTTCCATTCCATTCGCCACCTCAGCAAATGTGGGCTCTAAAATAAAAATATTCAAAAGGGTCTTTCTAAGGTTCATGGGTCGCTTAATTGAGTAGATTCTGGATGAGGTTTGTTGTGCTTAGAGGTTACAATTTCTCCTGTGTTGCTTTATGTGGGACATGGGCCACCAAATTGGCTCAGCTCGGCTCGACGAGGTAGTGCAACTTGGTTTGACCCCAACTGAGTGCCACTCACTTGGATTCCAATGAGGAGATAGAAATATAAATCTTTTCATGGGAAGTTTACCCAACATGTTCTTTATGCCTTATCACGATCGATATGAGAAGACAAGCATACTGAATCTACATGGCTTTTGAATTATTGCGAAAAGGAGCACAAACAAGGGAGAATAGAATTTGGTTATAGATTTGCATCGAGGGGAATAAATTCCTGGGCGATTTTCACAAGTGTCGCGCGCGCGTTGAACCTAAACCATATGCACCGTAACTGCGTGAGCCTGAATTGTGAGCTATTCAGGGAAAGCATAAGTGCAAGTGGGATGAATTATAGAGTTAAAGAGAATCGTGTTACATGTTAGTGACATTAGATAGACTCGATTAGGTGCCGATAAGGTGATAATGGATAGTTAATTTTGCTCACGATTATGTGTAAAGGACTCCTATTACAGTATCAGATGAACTATATAGAAATGGCTATCTCCACACCTCCTTAATCCTAATTAAGAAAAAATATTAGTCCCTAATTATCAATTAGTGCGTATGCGAATGTGAGTCGTGAAGAACTCAAGGTCGACGACAGGCTATACATGCCAGATGTCGCGGGCGTGTGTGTGCACCCATGCCCCCACACATGTGGCCGGGCACCAATGGAGGAAGGAGTGGCCATCCACGTGAATGAGGAATGGGGGAAAGCCAGATCCACAACCCTTCAAAAAACACCCCTCCTGAAGCCCTACTAGAAAGATATAGAGAGAATAATATTAAAAGCTTTTGATCAACAATACATAATAGATTGGGAATCATATAAAGAGGGGCATAAATGGAACTTAAATGTGAATTTTGTGTGCATGTGTGCATGCACAGAATGCATTTCCCAACTCTAGAAGCTAGCCCTAAAAGAAGTAGTAGCAATTTCAAAATTTGCTCTTTCTCTGGAATCCCATCTGAAATTTTATTCATCTCTTTTTCTTCTTTTAGATTTTTTGAGATTCCATTGTTCAAGGAGGCTAGGTGAAGAACACGAAAAAGAACATCCACGACCCTCCACAGGCAACCTCGATCCTTGAGGCCTAACCAAGTATATATAAACAACCCCAACCTACATTCCCAAATCACACATTCCCTCAACAATCCTTTATTATTCTTCTTTCTTTTATTCACTCTCCTTTCTTTGAAGTCATCTTTCATTTTCTTAAGGTGAACCCTTAGAGATCCTTCCTTTTCAATGTTTTTCTACATTTCTTGATGACTTCCTAGGCTTGTAACTCCGGCAACCCCAACTGCGTCGGGTTGATCGCCATAGTTGAACAATATGGTCATGGGTTCGATTAACGCCTATTATCAAAGAAGAACCTCAAGTTAAAGAACTTGGGGTTGTTATTTGATGCTGTTCCTCTTATTAGGTTTAGGTTTAGTTTTAGTATGGTTTTACTTTTTTCTAGTTCAAGCACTAGTAGCATAATAAGGGAGAGATAATACTATATTTTTAACATCTATATAGAAGAGAGACCATTTGGGTATCTTTAATTTGCTATTTCATGGAGCTAAAATTTTGTTATAGGAGAGTCATAGAAATAGATAATTTCTTTTTCGTTTCTCCCTTTTTAACTGAAATATGATTTCTATGTCTCTCCTTTCCTTTTTGTTCTTTGGATTTAGAGACAGAGAAGATGAGCCGGCCAGGAGATTGGAATTGCAAGTCATGCCAACACCTGAACTTCCAAAGGCGGGATTCGTGCCACCGGTGCGGGGACCCGAAGATGGGTGATAGAGGTAATGACTATGGAAGTTTCAGTGCGAGGGGTGGATCATCATTTGGATTTAGTGGCTCCGACGTCCGGCCCGGAGACTGGTACTGCTCCGCCGCAAACTGTGGAGCCCATAACTTCGCTAGCCGTTCGAGTTGCTTCAAGTGTGGTGCATTCAAGGATGAGTCATCTGGTGGGTCTGAGGGTGACATGTCGCGTTCAAGAGGTTTTGGGTTTGGCGGCGGCGGCGGAGGCGGTGGAAGTGGCAGTGGCCGCTCTGGATGGAAGTCTGGTGACTGGATTTGCACCAGGTGAATTTAGTTTTAACTCCTTTTTTTATGTGAAGTAGAAGAAAATCATGAGATCAGTAATTGAGAAAATAATAATTCAATATGTATAATATTTTATGGAATTATTCCTAATTATATGAATGTATTTTGGAGCTCGACACAGGCCGGGGTGCAATGAACACAACTTCGCTAGCAGGACGGAATGTTTCAGATGCAATGCACCGAGGGACTCCGGTAACAATTCTTCATATTCAACATATAGCTTTTCTAATATATTGGATATTATTTTCATTATCAAACTGTATATATACTTACAACAATCATGGATATTATTTTTTTCAGGTAGTGCAGTCTAAGGAGAGAAACCAAGAGAGACTATCTTATATAGTATTCCAAGTTACTCTTTTTTTTTTTTTTTTTTTTTTTTTGGGGCCCATCTTTGTTTTATTTTTGTTTCTCTATGGTGCTAGGGAACGATCTACTGAATCATGGTTGATGACCCATGTTCGCATAGGGCGCCTATATCTCTCTGCGTTTTGTTAGCTTTCCCATAACAAGTATAGCCATGTAGTTCTGGTGGTTTCAATCTACTATCCAGTGTCTTTTGTGTTAGAGAGGGTTTCTAGCTTTATTGTATGGTGCATGAAGCTTATGAAATCCCTTCTCTCTTTTTTCTTATTAATGGAGATATAATATGTTTAGTATAAGCTTTAAAAAGATGGTTGCTCTCTCTCTCTCATGGGATTGTCCTGACATCTATAATTCAAGACAGCTTTGTTGAGGTGGTTCAAGGAATGTTTGGCAGTGCTTTTCTGTATTCATAAATATCAATCTAAGTTTGACAAATCAGCAACAAAAAAAAAACTTGTTCATGGACCACCATTAGAGCTTTTGTTTCAACCAATGCAAGAGGACAGTTGGATATAAGATTCAAGGAATATCTATGAGTAGTTTTGTTTAAAGTACTAGAGCTAATTGGGGCAATGAGTTATGATCCCTCTAATCATCAAATCCCTAAAAGACACAAGTCATTATAAAGATAAGAACAGGATGCATTGCCTGGAAAGTATGGAACGCAATATCAAGTTCAAAGTGAGTCAAATCCACATTTTCATTTCTTTCCTTTTAAATTGAATGAGATAACACTGATGATTTACTTCGACCTCGTTAGCAAGGTGATTCAAATCCATGTTAAGTGATGCCATTTATACCTAGGGAAATAAATGTAAGATGAGATACACTTTACCACAGAGAGCACATCACAATCATAATCTTGAATTACTATCTTTAGTATTGATTAGATCGAGAATTATCTTTTAGGTTATCTTTCTAAGTTTGGAGTCTTGGATTGTCTATATAAACCCTCTACAAGATCAATGTATATCATAGAAGTTACTCAATATTATGAAGTTTCTTCAATACCACGATACCCTAACCAAATGGGGTATTTTTATTCAGACGCAACGGAATGTTAAGTGCTTGCCTTGTTAGGATGTTTGGAGCTATGACACAAGACATAATGTCTCATCATGCAAGTCTGAGTTTAACCATTTGAGAGATATGCGGAACCTTAATTTGCCACTCTACCTTATATTTCAATTTACGATCGTACTTCCTTGTGTGGATGAGTATGCTCATTTAGCACCTGGAAAATCTTTGAGGCAATGTAATCATATTATGAACAGAACAGTCGATCCATTAAACATAAATCAAGAAGCTAAAGGTCCAAATTTGGAGATTGATGCCCATTTATGTTACTGATCACAAGTTAATGCATTGTCCTTGATATGAATCAAAAGCATCATACTAATCATTTCTTCATGGCAAAATGATATACTCTTTCCATTTTTCCTATTTTTTCTTTGCGATAAAACGGAGTTGATTTAGTATTATTCTAGTATAATTTTTGTTATGATTGTGCCTTGTATTGTGGTTCATTGTCATTTTAGACTGTTATCACTCAAGTACTACAACCTGAAATTTTTAGAGGGTTACATAATGGTAATTTCATAATTTTACGCTATTGTACAATATATATGCATTATGATTAAGTTTTATTTATTACGCAGAAAAGAAGACCTGAGAGAATTGTAACCCGTTTTTCACCAGAAGTTAATGAAATGATCTCTCTGTGGTGTAGTCGTAGTATGTAGGTAGGCACCTTGTCAAATCACGTAAATCTGTGTGTGAATTTTTGCTATTTTGTTTCTATTTTTCGTGATTCTTTCTCTAATATTATTATTATTTGCATAGAAGAATTCCGTTAATTGATCTTAGAACTTCCAACCATGAAGATCTTAACATGCATATTTGTAAAGTAAATCACATTGGATTCCATATCTTTTCAGCTAACATCTTTACATGGGTTCCCCTCATTGACCTCATGAATATCTTATAAAAATAGATTATTGGTCAAAAAGCAACTATACATTCATTAGGGTCTCCTACAATCAATTACTTAGCTTTTAGTAAGATTCTTGTCTTCCTTTAAGCTAGCTTTATGTTACTTCATATGCTTTGTTGATGTTAGTCAAGTACCCCATTCAAGATAACCAGTTCTATGGCATTTCATTTCACTTGGGTCCAGGCTGCTGGACCAGTTGGATATAGTAAGGTGTGTTTGATACCCTTTTCAGCACCTTATGCAGTGACTCGGATTGTCCAAGCCTTCTGTGCCAAAGCTCCAAAATCACCTTTAGGATAAGTGCTCAGATAGTACTAAGGCATAAGATTAATGAGCAATTCATGTTAGTATTAGTTTGTCATTTCCACACGTAATTTCGTCTTTAGATCTCGATCTCAATTTTATAAAAAGAAGACAAAACAAACCTTTAATCATGATCTTAATTAGAATGTTTTTTTAAACAAACCAAAACATTGAACCCCACCAAAACATGTCCTTGTATATAACTCCCCTTATTTGGTGGTCACCTTCAACTGATTAAGCAAGAGATTAAAAGTAAAAAAGCAGCATTGTGTTTTTTAGTCAATGTAACAAAAATGTGAGCACTTTTAAGTGGTGATCGACAGAAGGACAATTTTGAGTGTCATTTGAAACTTTTCTTTTCAGATAACACTACGCTAGAATGTTAAAAATTAAAAGACAATAAAAAAAGGAGAAACATATGAATTTGTTTAAGTACAGCCAATTTTAAGATTTCAATTAAAAATCTATTTTTTAATGAATTTTTTATTGGACATTATTAACTTTATGTTATGTAACATTATAAGATATTATTATATCTGTCTATTTTGTAATTAGATCTAATTAATACTTTTACTATTGATGAAATCCACTACTATCTCCAATACTCATTAAAATTGGAAGAATTTAAATAAAGCAGTTACTCTGCATAAATTGAAATTAAGTAGGGCCCACTAATGATATTTTATAGTAACAAAAGCTCTTACGAATTTTAATTAAGAAATTACTCTGAATTAATAATATTTATGTGATTTAAAATTAATTTATAATAAGAAACTAAATGTAATACTTTTTTCGGCTGGAAATATATATACTTATGTATTTACCAATTGTAAATTGAGAACTTCTGTCATAAGTGAATATGCCAATAAATTATTAGTTTACTATTTTAAATATTTTATTATATATATATATATATATATATATATATAATAACTTTTTTTTTGAAAAACTAAATAATGTATTTGCTATAATATAATAATTTTTTTTAAAAAAATCTACTTGAGGAAGAATTTACCAATTACAAGAAATTCTAATTTAGAGAAAATAATGTATTTACTATAATAATTAATGGACGATAATATTTAATTTAGAATTATTAAAACTTAATTATATTAATATTTGGAAAGAAATTCTAAATTAAGAAGAGTCCTATAATTACAAGGATTTTTACTTTGGATTAAACTTATATAAAGTTTTGATTTTTAATAAATATTTAAGATTTTTTATTTCTTATAAATATAAAAAATTAATAGGAAAAATAAATATATATTCCCTAAAAAAACTCCTAATTTAAGAACAACTCTACATGTACAGAAATTTCAGTATACAATAAAAGAAAGTATATAATCATAGTGATAGTATTAATACTAATGCTAATAATAATAATATTAGAAGTAGTAGTAGTGTTTTATATCATATCATATCATATATTATATTATATTTTATTATTAGATATTGCAAGGAATTTTAATAAAATAATACTCAATAATATTATGTTTTTAATATAATTATTAGGGATTACTGTTTTTAATTTTCAAAGACTAGTTGATTAATTTACTCATATAAAATATGTTTTCAGTCATAGATTGATTCGAACCTCCACCTACTTGGGAAGAGAAAAAAGAAGTTTTACTTCATACAAAAAGAGTTATGATCAGCTTTCAACAACAAAAAAAAAGCTATTAGTATTATGTAATAAATCATATACAGCTACCATGGAGTATTTTTGCAATAGCATTTTGAAATCTATATTAAAACTATGAAGTAATAAATCACAATATTTCTTATTTTAATAATGTATCTTTTGTTAATTACAAAGAGTAAAGATCTCTATTTATTGTAAACATTACACTAATATGCAATATTAGAAAAACCTTCTTTCATATGTTTGAAGTTTCTTGGTTTTCTAATTGTTGAATGCTCATCTTTCCTAGCAATGGTTGGCCTTACTTGTACTCATCCATGAACTTTTATTTCTACACTGTACAATTCCCAACTTTGCTGTTTCCTCAGTGGAAGCATATATGCTATGGTTCTCCCTCAATCCAAGCACTAACCTTGAAAGATGCGAGCAATTATGGGATTTTATTAGTACTAACAAATCATATTATAAGTAAGAACATATGATGGGATTTCCCACGAGTACAATTGCATCAATGAATAAAAAGAGTAAGGAAATTGATGGAAAACTCTCGATAGTAGGTACTATTGAGAGCACAGCCGCACGTTAGAAAATCCAAAGCCTAGAATTTGCATACTCTCTAAATGGTGGGGCCCACAATAGTGTTTGCACCTTTGGATTTTCAATCTTACGGCCGTAGCTCTCGATAGTACCTACTATCGAGAGTTTTTAATCACTTCCCAAATAATAAAAGGATTGCATATATATATATATATATGAATTAATCACTATCTCAAGGTTGCCCATCATGGTCCTTGTTATTGCCTAACCAGTTCTTGATAATTCCATGAAGGTGGAATGACCTCACATCCTTGGGAGAGGTAATATTCTAGGAAAATTGTTGTGAACAAATTGATATATTGGGCTCCGATCTTTTGGTGGAACTTTTAAAGTCTAGAATTTTCATTGTTTCATGTCTAATTTTACTTGATGTCTAGAACTATATTATATCCATAGAGTGCAAAAGTTCTACAATTATGAAACTTTCAAGTTCCACAAAAAATTTGGATTTTTTAAGTTCCATAGATGTGAAACTTCTAATTACATTGAACTGGATAAATCTGAGATACCATCTAGTAAAAGGGTTCAAACCCCTCTCCCTCTCTTCCCAGACTCTTGCCTCTTGTTCCAAAACATTAATATTGTTTCGGACTTTTAAAAATTCCACCAAAAGAACGGAGCCTTGAATCCTTCTTAGATGATTTTTACACTAACCCATAGGGTTTATATAAAAATGAGAACCAAAGATTGAAATAAATCTCAATCTTACTTAATCTAATTAATCAAATCCAAATTTACTTAGAGATGAGATATGGATGTATATTTCGTCTCACCTTATTACACCATTCTATTGGTTTTATAAGATTATCTCTAATACGCTCCCGCAATTACCTAGTCCTTTGAAGAAGCATCGTACAATTGTTACAAAAGAGTTGGTAATCAATTATTCAATTGTGCATGTTGGTGGTCACCGACTATCTGTTAGTCCATCACTATCGCATCACACTCATCTTAGAGTCTGTTGGAGTACTAGATTAGACCGTCATGATATCTCCCAATATCACTTAAAGAAAAAGCCGATCGTTTGAAAAAAAATTAAAAGAAGAGAAAAGAAATTTGAGGTATAAAGTATAGATATATTTCAACTACGGTTTGGTGATGGATACAGTTGTTGGAACTAAAAAGAAGAATAGAGGTTTAGGATGGATGGGTAGCAGTGCCGCCTGCTGGAAAAACAAGATTGAAAGAAAAAAAAAAACTCAAACTAATGTCCAATCAACCTGTTTTTGATACCATGATAAAATATTGATTTATTGATAATTCTTGGATGATCATTACATTGAATCGTTGGATTTATATAAAGATGGGAACAAATAAAGATAGAAACAAATATCAATTCCACCTAATCTAATTGAATCAAATTCAAATCTACCTAAAATTAAGATATGGTGTATCTCATCTCAATTTATTACACTACTCTATTGATTCTCTAACATTATCTCTAATAATTGCATTATCTGTAACTGTAAAGCCTACTACAAGAATTGCATCACTGCTCGAAGGAGCTCAGTGTAGTGTATGAGCTCAAAATATCCATATGCTTTACTTGAGAGCTAGAGGTTGTTCTGATAAGAAATGAAATATTCACAAGCCCGAACCTGAGGTGTGCTGGGCTTAGTCTCATAGGCCGTGTGTGTTGTTGGCCTAACCGTGTGTGTGAGTGGGTAAGTGATTAGGATTCACCAGAAACAACAGGATGAAAATGTAAACCCAAATCCGAATCCGGCCTACCCAATAAAACATCCCTAAACCCGAATCCAGTCTAAAATTGTTTAACTTAATTATTTTATTTTTATTTATAATAAAATTATTATTTTTATTAAAATAATATATTTATTAGTAAATTAAGGGGGTATTATGTCTCATCGGATTTAAGTAAGACAGCCTCGAAATTCAAACCAATTAAAAGGAGAAATGCTACCCCGGTTGGCGGTTGCACTTTCACCTAATATTTTAGTATTTGTACAAATGGTACTTCGAACTTGGAACGAGCATGAAGAAATTAACGATACTTGGTCTTTATCTTTTGAGTTGTTATGCCGGATCGGTCGCTCAAGATCTTTGGTCTCTACCCGGACCCGATGAAAAAAATGGGATCACTTTTTATGGACTCATTGAGAATGATTCTGATCTAGTTCATGACCTATTAAAGTAGAAGGCGCTCTGGTGGGATCCTCACGGACAGAAAAAATTGCAGTCAGTTTGATAATGATCGAGTTGAAAAGTATTGAACCCACCCCTAGCCCAAGCCCTGTAGGGCCAGCCCAGCCCATTTACACCCCTACGGATTTGCCCTACACTTAAAAATATAAAAAAAGCACTAATCCTCTCCTACTCCTCGGGCGACGGACTATTGCTCCTTGCCCTTACAAAGCTGCTCCCATTAAATGCCCCTTAAACCCGATAGTTAACAAGTTTAATCCTTGTAGTTAATTTTTTGTCTAAAACCAAGGTAAGTATTTTAATCTCAAAGGTTAGTGAATTTAACCACAATAAGGAAGTTGAAAGGGTCACATTGCGTGAAAAGTGGATGAGACCCCTTCCTTCCTCCAATCACTAGGAGGTGATTATTTTACTTTAAAAATACGTCGCCCTTTTAAGCTTACGAGGCTTGGAATAATTTGAATGTCCCAAATCATTTCTATAAACATTTAATGGATGTTGAGAAAATCAGAATTCGAATGGCAAGTGGGGTATCGATTGGAGCCGAGCTTTTTATTGGGGTGGGTATCGAGTCGAGCCGAGCTTTTATTGAGCATGTGAATTTTCAAGGTGTGTTGAAGCTTGGCTTGGCTTGGCTCGTTTATGTTTATAAACGAGCCCTCTAGCTTTTAACGAGCTTGATAATCAAATTAACTATGATTAATTAAAAAAACTTTAATATAATATAAATTTAAATAAACCTTTTAATTGAAATCTATGGTTCTATATTTAGGATATTTTAAAAAAATATATTAATTTTTAATATATATATCTTCGAAGAAAGTATTGTTCTACGGTAGTACTCATGAATAAGCATAGTAAGCAGTGCCCACTACATTCCAACCGACAGGTGGCAACTACCATCATATGCACTAGGTTTCAAAGTACGAGAACTAAGAGTGTAAAAAAAAACTCATAGCATGGATTACTACAAGAATAAAAGAGTGAAAAAAACACTTATAACCTGGTTCACGGTCTAAGATTATCAACCCTTGAAGAGTGGATGATTCAAAATCATATTGTTCACGCAAAGCTAGGCACAAAGATCCAACCCAAGAATTGATATATATGTATATATATTATATTATTATATGAATAAAGGAGAGAGAGAGGAGAGAGAGAGAGAGGGTGTTGATTAATCTCACTCGGTGGGTAAACTTGGGATAATGACCTCACGATATTTTTAAAACTTGATAGTGCCACAAGACATTCTTTTTTCATGCATTATTATCTACTTGTTAACTAATCAGTCGAGTCTACGTTAGGTTCCACTTTAAAACCTTGCACACAGAGTGGGATGCTGCATTGTAAAGAAGCATCATCCTCAGTGCTCCCTGTGGGTCCCACTAATTTTGATGGTTCGGATTGGTCCCAAATCATATTAAGGGGTGTTTCCCTAATTTACCCCATCAGTTTAAGGTTTGTTCTCAACTACCCAAGTTTTATTTTTGATAACTCGAGGGCACTTGAAGCTCAGACTAGTCGCACGGGGCTACACAGGGAATACCCCCACCCCTATGCG
>JABCRI010000217.1:0-33009 GCA_015143295.1 Tetracentron sinense | reverse complement strand
TCAGAGTTTTTTTGATGATTAAAAATAGTTTTCTTTAATGTTAAAAAAGAATTATATTTAAAAAAAACCAGATGGTGGGTGAGTCCTAGGGTGGGGCGAACCTTACCCGCGGTTAGTGTGTGTCAAGGAGACACTGGCGACCTCTAGGGTGGATAACTCCGAACTTTGCAATCCGTGTGTCACCATAATGATTTGGGCCCTTTTACTATATATGAGGATACTCAAGCTTATAATGTTGCGTCATTTTTAATAAATTTGTTTTCTTACTTTTATTTTCTTTTAAATTTTAATTAATTACTCTGATAATTTTGATAGTCGAATTCAAGTGTTTATGTCATACCCTGATTTTAATAGCATTTGGATATCGATGCGAATTTGTCTCACCATTGCCCCCTCGCACAATTTACTTCCCTGTACTACCGTTAATTTATAGCTATATCTCCTCATTAGTTGTATTGGTTACGAACAAATTCGATAGCTACGGGCATGACCTAGTTGAGTATAAGTCATAATGTTATCTAATCGTTCCGTTACATAAATTCTCATGAAAAAACGCAGGATGGCAAAATACGTACGCAATACCTTTATTGTATTAATTTTGGGTAACCCTAAAAAATTCGTTGAAAAATTCAGAAAAACCTCATAAAATGCAATTATGCACTTAGATTTTTTGTATTAAATAAAGAAATAAAAACCCTAAGTATAAATAACATATAAAATAGATAATAAATGAAATCTAATTATTTAGTAACTGAATTTAACTTAAAAAATCCAATCCAAATATCTATACTCACGTCCATCCAATGACGTAATTCTAAAATTCAAAGAGTAGTTCATATTCACAAGATATAAATGGGTTTATAATCTATATCAAAAAAATAATAAAAAGGTCCAAAATCCTAACCCACGTCCATTCTGAGTCAATTACATATAATTTTTACCAAAAAAAAAACATATAATCAAAATCTAAAAATGAATCTACATCCCTCTAGTTAAACCTTAATTCGAATATTGAAGTGTGTGCATTTAAGGTGTATGTGTAAACATCCCCGTCTCTTGGGTGAGTGGTAGGGGTGTGGCTTTCAAAGGAGGAGGTCTAGGGATCTAATCCCACCCGGTTTTGAGTAAGCAAGAGCTCCACTGCCCAAGCAAATCACTACTGATAGTCAGATTCTACTAAGAATTTCCATCCAAAAAAAACAGGTGAAGGTGAAGGTGTATGTTTATGTGTTACATGATAACTTTTCTATAAAAATAAAATAAAAACTAATTTGAAAGCAAGTGGGTTAAAAGAAAAGAAACCTGTGAAACCTTAGGGCCCGTTTGGCATCACTCTCAAAGAATAATTCTTTATTCCTTGTGAATAAAATCGTAAGAATTTCTATTCAGGAAATAAAAAATTGTTCTTAAGATTGATGCCAAAAGGGTAAATGTACGAAAGGATGCTTCTCTTGATCATCCATGATCAAACAGTACACTATGGAACTAATGGAAAAACCTACACGTGGAACTGATGCAAGGTGTTAGCTATTGTCTATAATTGAAATGGGAGACCTCTCTAGACATGGCACATAATCTTTGACTGAATTTACTAGAACCTCTCTCTCTTTTCTGATTCCGCGCGCATGTGATTATTTGTAATAAAATTTAATGGTTTAACAATTGCTCAAATTCGTTCAAATAAAAATTTCATTGAAAGAACATCACAAAGGCTTAAACTTTGTAGTCTCCGGTTTTGTCTTTTTGTGCCTCTGTATTCGGCTGTGCTTTAATAACCAAAGGGTTCAGAAAGGGTTTTGTAGGAGGAGCTAGCGAAGAAGAAGAAGGGAATCTCTTAAGCAAAAACCAACCTTGTATCGCAAGATCTCTAGAAACTATCTTCTGAATTCTTCAAAAGGATGGCCGAAAGAGATGGGTGACGTTGGTTGTATGATCGGCTGCTACGACTGGTAGTCAGTCCATGAGATTGGGGGCTTATGGTTAGGAAGTGAGAGAGAGAAAAGCTGAAAGAGACGAGAGAAATAATAAAGAAGGATTGAGTATGAGTACTGACGGGTGCGTAACTATTCGTGCAATTAGACAAATTTTCAATTCGCCCCGCTACCAAAGTTGCGAATGATTACCGTCTCTATGAATTGTACGTACGTATAATATGTTACCCGAATTCTCTGTATAATACGTGAATTATACACATATTACACGCGAACTTACCAACTATACTTGTATGTATTAACTTATTTCGAAATAGGGGTGTCAATGAGCTGAGCCGAGCCGAGTTGGGCATTGCTCAAGCTCAGCTCGTTGGATTTTTGATATTGCTCAGGCTTGGCTCGAGCTCGAAATGGTAAGCTTGAGTTCGGCTCATCCACAAATCATCAAGCTTGAGCTAGTTCGTTAAGTTCTAATTTTTTTTTAAATATAGTATAGTAGAGATGATATTCTAACAGTTAAGGGATTAAATGATGGGGTACAAAGAAAATGTGAAGATAAAATAGTGCTTTCACTAACTTGACGAATATTTCATGTTTTTAATTTTAAAAAAGGTGGTGTTAGCACACCCCAAATTTTGATGGATAAACACCATAAGTAAAAAAATCATGATTTATGTACTGAAAGGAATATAATAACCTTCATTATCTTCTTCAACCTCTCATTTTCTTCCAAGGAGATAAATAATAACAAGCAAACACCCAATTCACTTGATAACGTTGCAGTAGAGCATGAGAAGTCATAGTTTTCTTCCGAGGAGATAAACAATAATAAGCAAACACCCAATTCATTCGATAACGTTGCAGCAGAGCATGAGAAATCATAAAAGCACTAAAGAGTAAACCTGCACAACGTGAGTGGCATAAGCTTGATTCCGTCATTGGACACCAAAGAATAATAAAGACGGCTGCACTGATCTAGCCCCTGGCTTTCGTCCCTATACTCCAATATCCACTCCCTACAAACAGAACACTTCTGTTAGCAATTCAAACCATAAATAAGGAAACCCTCTGAATAAGTATATACAACAAAACGATAATAACACCAAAAAAAAAAAAAAAAAAATCAAATTTCGGTATAAACTAGAGCTTCCATGGTACACATTGCTTCAACATATATTTTTATACAGATTAGACCCACTCATCCATGGAAAAATAACCACTTCCAGATCTAGTTAGAATTCCCTTTGCCCAAAACAAAAATCTCTAAATCCTCCCTCGATGAAAAGGAAAAAAAAAAAAAAAAAGACAATTAGAAGGAGTAAGACTAGAGAAACAAACTCGATCTGAAAGAGAAATTTCTAAGAATCGGATGAAGAACGGCTCATTTCCTACTGTAGCTTGCTGGAGTTTTATTGTTGGTGAAGAGATAAAGCTGCCACGGTTTGGTAAGAAAAAAGGGATGATGAATAGGAAAATAAAGAAGAGTATTATTGTCATTTAAAATGTTTTTTCACTTATGGTGTTTCGTCATCAAATTATGTGGTGCCGGTAGCACCATCCTTTAAAAAACTTATTTCATTTCTTATACTTTTTAATGTAAAATTCAATATTGACAAGGGTATACATTGGTATTCATTGAATTAGTCTAGTCGAGTCGAGCTGAGCTAAGCTACCTCTTACTCAAGCTCGACTCGTTATCTAAACGAGCTCACTCACTTGGCTCGGCTCGATGAGCTTTTTAATTTTGCTCAAGCTCGGCTCGTTTCGAGTTGGCTCGACTCATTGACAGCCTTATTTCGAACTCTACAACTTAGTTCAACGGCTTGGGATGCCTTGTAATTCCTCTCAGATAATTAATACATGATGCTTCGTAGCAAAAAAAATTCTCATGATTTGTTATTCAGTGGTTGGAGAACCAATGTAATTTATAACCTATATATTGTCCACACGTATGACTACTCTTAATCTTAAGTGAGTTTAGAACTATGTCAACTAGACAAAAGATTAGCTCTGTCGGCTATCCGAGCTGGGCGCTTGGTCATCCACAAAATATTGGGCACTTGACTATAATTTAGGGGAGAAGTCATTTCATTTGCTCTCCATGATTTTGACTTCTCCCCACTTGATATCTTTCCATTATAAAACGTCACATGCCCACTGGTTTGTGGATGCCCAAGCATCGAGCTTGGGCAGCCGACAGAGCTACTCTTTTGCTTGTCAACTATATAGTACTATTCTGGACCTGTAACTGCGATGACTTTGACCCTCATGGGTGTAGCCTAGTGGCCAAAGGACGAACCGTAAGATTCCTAGGCTCCCCTCAATAGCTGTTGCATGGGCAGAGCCAGGGGACCTGGGGGCACATGCCCCCTCTAAACATTTGGGATTTTTTTTTTAATGTATTGTATATGCTATAGTATGGCCATGGAGGTGGATGAAGATCCATTCACAGCCAATTGCAATTGAACTCGGGGGGAGTTCAATCACACCCACAAGCCAACACGTGACCCTCTTAACCCCTATTAATAGTGGTTAAGATTCACTAACCTTTGGGGTACAACAATATAACTTTAGTTTTTTTTTAAAAAAATTATTAAAAAATATTAACCTTAAGGATTAAAAATCCTTACCTAGAGTTTAATAGTTTTTCTAAAAATTAATGTTATATTGTTGAACCTCAAAGGTTAGTCAATCTTAACCATAGTCAATAGGGGTTAAAAGGGACACATGTTGCCCTGTTATTAGATCTCGTGTGGTGCCCCTCAACTTTTGAATTTTTTTTTTAAAATATAGTTTACTAAAGATTTAGAATCCTTTATTGTTATAACTGGACTCCTTGGAGTCGTTTACAACCTATAGTCAACACATGTCCCTTTTGGTACCTCTTGATTGTGAGCAAGATTCACTAACCCTTAGGGTTCAACTACCTAACCTTGATTTTTAGAAGAAAAAAATTAAATCTAAAGTTTAAAGTTGTTAATTAGAATTAAAAGAGTTTTGTGTTGGAATAGAACTCTAAGGAGTTTCATTATAACCGTAGAGGATTAGTCATGGGGTAGTTGTCTCATTGGATGAACAATATGGAATAGTGATTGGACAAGTGAACAATTGTTCCTTGACCTTTCAAAAAAAAATTGTATTATATTATTTAATAGGTATCGTCATAGGGCAAGGAAACAACTGCTCCCGTAAACAAGGTGAAATAATACGTGTAGGATAGAACAACTGCTCCAAGGAGAAACAATGTGTATAATATGTACAAAATGTATAAATGAAATGACCTACAAATTCAGTTGTCAAAAAAAAATTTCGAAGGCTTTGCCCCCAAACCCCTGTCCCTTAAACCAAATGTGTCCCCCTAAAGTAAATTCTTGGCTCTGCCCCTGAGCGGTTGTATGGGGTGGGGGTATTCCATATGCGGCACGTGGGACTAGTCTCAGTCTAGGCTTAGGATATCCACGTTTATATTTTTTTTTTTTTTAAGTGATGACTTTCTAGTTTGGCCACTCATGCAGGTGAATCCGGCTCCGATTAGGGATATGAATGAAACAACATAAACTTGAGGGGTTAGTAAGCATATATAGTGTATAACAACATTAATTAGAAATGCTAAAGTCACATGCTTTAGATGTGTAACTCGAGAGAACTTGACATGTATGAAACTAACAGTACCCTAATAAGCATAGTTTTGGTAGAAGAAAACTAGAGCTCGAACATGTCATCCCAGGTCCTTGCAACATATGACATTGCCATGTTAAGGGCTCAAAGGTTATTTCAGGAGTTCTATGTAGGAGATCATTTTTAGTCCTAATCAACGAAACTTCTACAAGTTATTTTAGGAGTTCTAGAAGACTGAGACAAGGTGTGAGTTGTGACCCATTGCTGTTTTTCCGATTCATCATATTACTGAGGCCCTAAATAGGATATTATCCAAAATAGCGGTATCAGAAATCTCGAGTTTCACAAGATTCCCTTAGGTAAATGGCTATGGTGATTCTGAGTTGGAAGAGGCTTTTTTTGTTGTAACAACAGTTCGAACGCAAGAGTGTTGAAAACAACGCAATGCACATCCTTAATATGCACTACATCACTTGCATTACTGATTCAACTGGTGCCAGTGAGGGGGGGGGGGGGGGGCTACATCCTGAAGGTATTGAAAATACTTAGGAAAAAGAAATAGAACTCGAACTTGAAAGAGGGTGAGGACCCAAACCCATATCAAAATCGACAAAGAATGGTTGTATCCAATGAGTAAGATGATTTTGATCACAACGAGCATAAAGAATCGAGCAATTAGCAGGTTAGATCTGATGAAGAAGATTGGCGAAAAGCATATGAACTTCAACAAGTGATGCAGTGCATATATGAGGATATGTTAAGCTGGGAACCAAAAAGGGGTTCCCATGGAACTGAGCAGTGAAATTGTATTATGGTCAATTGCGAATTTTTTTATATCTTGTGTTGGGAATTAAACTGTGTTTAATACCTAAACCCCTTTGGATCTTGAAAACTATGAATCAAAGAAATCACACAACAAATAGAAAGAGATTGCAGAGAATAAAATAGAGACAAAACACAAAAATATACGAGGTTCGGCAAAGTGCCTACGTCCTCGGGAGCCACACCAAATCATTATATTGAAGATGCAAAGTACTTACAATTTTTCTTCTCTCAGAATTACGGCAACTTCTCACATACAACCCTAAAGAATACACACACTATTATAAGTCTAGGGTTAAAACTGTAAGGTCAAAAATACCCCTACAGAAACGCTAAATATCGTTTTCGGGCAATTTGCAGAAGGTTGCCACCCCCCGGACAATCTGCTGAAGGTTGTCTACATTCCCAACAATCTCCCACTTAGAGATAACCAAAGCAACACTAAATTTCGTAATCTTAACTAAAGCGAATGTAATGATCTCAACCCTCCTGGTATGGTTTTGGTCATTCATCTCCTCAAGCATGAAGGCCAACTAAAGTTGAGCACAACTTCAGTTTCTCAATGGTGACTGACTTGGTCAACATATTTGCTAGATTTTTACTTCCAAAAATTTTCTCTAGTAACAACCCCCCATCTTCTAAAAGCGAGCAAATAAAATGGTACCGCAAATCAATATGCTTCGTTCTGGCATGGAACACTGGATTCTTGGCAAGATGTATAACACTCTGGCTGTCACTGAAAAGAACATTGTTTTCCTGCTTCAGACCCAATTCCTCCAAAAAACCTTTCAACCAAATCATCTCCTTGGTAGCCTCTATCACGGTTACATACTCAATTTCTATAGTGGATAATGTCACTATCTTCTGCAGACGTGAGACCCAGCTCACTGCTATCGAACCCAAAGTATAGATATAACCTGTGGTTCTTCGCCTTATATCATGATCACCAACGAAATCAACATCCACATATCCGTGCAATACCAAATCTTTCCTCTCAAAGCACAATGGTAAATTTGTGGTGCCTCTCAAATATCTCAGTATCCACTTTACTCATTTCCAATGTTGTTTCCCTGGATTGCTAGCATACCTGTTCACAACTCCCACTGTATGGGCTGTATCCGGTCTTGTGTAAACCATTGCATACATTAGGCACTACCAATGACTGAGGCATAAAGAACCTTAGCCATGTACTCCTTCCGTCTCTTTCTTAGGAGACTGCTCCTTATAAAATTTAAAGTGACTTCCTATGGGTGCACCAACTGCCTTGACATTTTGCATATTGAATCATTGGAGTACTTGTTTAATATACTCAGCTTGAGTCAACTTCAAAGTCCCCTAAGTCTTATCCCTGCTAATCCTCATCCCAAGCATCTACTTGGCTACATTCAAATCCTTCATACCAAACTCTTTTGCCAACTGTTGTTTTAGTTTGTTTATTTCCTGTAAATAAGATCCCGCTACAAGCATATTATCAACATAGAGTAGTAAAATAATGTAGCTGGACTCAAACCTTTTGAAGTAACAACAGTGAACTGCATTGCACCTTTCGTAGCCATTGCGCTACATAAATCTATCAAAATTTCCTATACCATTGCTCGAGGGCCTGTTTCAAACCATATAAACTCTTCTTGAGTCTACACACTATCTCTTCATTGTTTTCTTTAATGAAACCAACAGGCTGCTTCATATACATTTCTTCATCTAAGTCACCATGAAAAAAAGCAGTTTAACATTTAACTGCTCAAGGTAGAGGTTCTTAGCAGCTACTAAACTCAATACAATTCTGATAGTGGTTATCTTCACAACTGGGGGAAATATCTCTGTGTAGTCAGCCTCTTCCTTCTGTTGGAAACCTTTCACAACCAATCTAACCTTATACCTCTTACTGTTATTACTCTCTTACTTAACCCGATAAACCCACTTGTTATGTAAAACTTTCTTCCCTGCAGGGAGCCTAACTAACTCCTAAGTCTTATTAGAGTGGAGAGAATTCATCTCTTCCTGCATTGCATGCTCCCACTTAACTGGCTCACTGACTTACAAAGCCTCATCATAACTCTTTGGTTCCCTATTGTCTGTTAAGAGCAAGTAATAAAGCAAAAAAAAGATATCTAAGATTAAATTTGGGTGCTCTTGTTGACCTCTTCAACACTTTGGTAGGGGTGCTAGACTCTGCCTCTAACACTGTCCTTGAAACTGTCTCATCTGCCTGACCAGAACTGGTCTCAACCCTACTATCATCTAAAAGTTCCTCAAATTCCAAATACTTGGATGTGTTTCCATCATTAGTGGTACTCTCACTGTCCTGTTTGTTGTCCCTATCTTTGTATAGTACAATTTCATCAAATATAACGTCTCTACTCCTTATGATCTTCCTGTTCTTGTCATCCCAAAAGCGATAATCGTATTCATCAATGCCGTACCCGATGAACGTACACTTCTGTGAGGAAGGGAAAATGAGATGTATTTTTTGACTTGATAAGTGGTGCGGGAGCATGACTCTCTGGAATAACTTTAGGTTATTATGCTCCTTAGCGGAGTATAGAATGCTAATATAGAATCATGTGTTGAGTCAGTTACAAATTCTAAGCTTTGGTGTCATAAATTGATGCAAAATCTACTCTTGTATCTAGTTTTAACCATGGGCTCATTCTCTTGTGACTGCTTCGCTAATGACCCTCGTTATTAATATATACTAACAAACACCCCGTGCATGAAAAATGAAAAAAAAAAGTAAAATAAGTAAAAGAGTGAAATAAAATTTAAAATATGATATTTATTTGATAAAATTACATAAAATTCTTTTCATACTAATTTTATACATCAAATTGTTTATTTAATATGAAATTATAAAAATATGTTGCTCATCCTCACCTTAACCTCTCTTATTATAGAAATATAATAATACTAATTAATTATGATTAATAAGAGAGCTGTCACAATCAACGAGGGGAGGACAGAGATTTGCAAGAATATTGTCACTAAAGAGAGAAATAATGAGAATTCTTTTTTTAGAAAAGATAAGAGATGAATGAAGATCATGATATAAATTTATGAGTCTCACCCATTAATTTTAGCTTTGTGATATAGCCTCACAAATGAAGAGGAATCTACATGACATCAAGAGAATTAGAAACAATACCTATATGTTATATAGTAGTAGTTTAAATTTGTGTATTATTGATATGAAAAAAAAATATAAAAAATTACGTGGATGCTGTTGAAGCATGTGCGATGGTTGCATTCTCCTAATAACCATAGCTTTGATAAAAGTAAACAAAGCCTCGAGCAAGTAAAAGGAGAGGAAGAAGTAGGTAGGCGGTAGGCCATGGCCAGGACAAACCCAAAACATTCCAATCACTACTTGTACGAAAATATCATTTAGTGAGCCCAAAAGTCTTAAAGAGTGGTAAAGTCGTTGCTTCATTAAAAATCAAAATTATTCTGGTGCTTCTTTCTTTTCTTTGTGTATTCAAATCCATTAAATATAATAATCATAATAATTAAGCAACACTTGATTGATTTGTGCTATGCTTTGTCCTACTTATGCCCGTGCTCTACAACTTTTTTTTAACATCCCTGCCTTTTCTGGTAATCACCAAGAAGGCCGTCATTATATTTCAAAATACCCCATGAGGGCTTATCATTATGTTGCTGTTCTCATTTTGATCAAAGATTACTTGAGCAATAAAACACATGAATATTTTATATCAATCGTATTATTTCCTATTTGCAATTGAGATCTGAAAGAAAAAAAAAATTTAATAAAAAGGGAAGGAAAAAAGAAAATTAGTTTTCATTTGGCACTTGAAAAGAAATATTGTAATTACCATTGATAGAAAAATGTCTTTTTTAGAAAGAAAAAAAAAGAGAGAAATTGTTTGAGAATTATTTGCCACAGACGACAAACTTCCAAACTCTCATAGAAGAAAATTGTAAAAATGGTGGCTACGGTTCCTTGATACATGTTTCCTTGGGCCTCAGATTGTCTCTGGCGAAGCCAGAAAGGGCTTGTCTCGGGGTTCCATAGAATAGGTGACAAGTGGTAGAGAAGTCAAAATCATGGGCCGTTATGTGGTCAAGGGTATGCTCATGATTTTGACTTCTCCACACATATTAAGACGTGTGACGATAAATGTATGAGAATAAAGGGGAAAGATATCAAACGAGGAAAAGTCATAATCATGGAGAGAAAATGAAATGACTTTTCCCCATTTTTTTTCCAACTGTCGCATAATGTATGGAACCCGAGACTAGTTTCTGGCAATCCAAGGCCGTTTCCTTGATACCTTTATAAACTTTCAAACTCTTCATAAAACGGGTTAAAGTCATAGTTTTCTCCTTTGAAAAAATTGCTTCCTTAACTCGTAAGGGATGCCAACATGTGCTGCTCTTATAGTGAGAGTTTGATTTTTTTTTTTTACAATTTGCATATTTATGAGACTACAAGTACCCCTTAAATTATTTGTAAGTTTAACCATTTTAGGCATATAAGACATTCATTATTTGGAAAATACTTTTGAACACATTATTTTCATGTTTTCTACGAGACATCGTGATCAAGATCGAATCAGAGCCAACTGTGATTGAACTCAAGGACAATTCAATTGTACCCACAGGCCAACGTGTGTCCATTTTAACCCTTATTAGCCGTGGTTAAGATTCACTAACCCCTGAGGTTCAACAATATAACGTTGGTTTTTAGAAAAAAAAATATTTAACTTTGGTTAAGAAATTTTAAGCTCTAGGGTTAATATTTTAAAATTTTCTTTTTAAAAACTAAGGTTATATTATTGAATCCCAATGGTTAGTGAATCTACCATAATTAATTAGGATTAAAAGGGACACGTGTTGGCCTATGGGTGCAATTGAATTCTCCCTGAGTTCAATCACAATTGGCTCTAATTCGCTCTCATCGTGATCCTATGGAAGGTGTTTTAAAATTTTTGTTAGGTTAATTAGTTTGTAAATTTGTGGGCATATCTTGCAACTCAATTCAAGGTTCTTGAATTCAAGTCCACCCCCATAGGGATACATCTCTACCACTTAGATATACACTTAGCTATTGAGACTGTCTTAGGGTCGAGACCATCAAGATCGTGCTCTAAGAGCACGAGATTTCAAGTAGGACCCATTTCACATTGTGGGCCTACCTGAAACCCCGTGCTCTGAGAGCACAAGATTTCAGGTAGGACCCGTTTCACATTGTGGGCTTACCTGAAACCCCATGCTCTTAGAGCACGGTCTCGACACTAAGACGGTCTCAGAAGCTTTATCCTTTAGATATTAAAACTTCATAGTTTCATGGGATGTTTGGCAGACTTAGCCAAATGTTCCACGCCCCTTCTTTTTAACACCAATTAACTACGGTTAAGATTCACTCACGTTTTAGGGTTCATCCATTTAACGTTGTTTTTAAAAAATATTAATCTTAATTTAATAAAGCTTAATCATAGTTTCAATAGATGTTAAAAGGGACACATGGATTGGCATTCGGCTATATAGCCTAATGCACAGCTGCTCTAGTTTCATCCATCTTCGACTCTCCGTTAACTTTAGTTCTTTCTTCTTGCTCAAAGCAGACTGACACTGTTAGGGAATAAACCCTAAACAGGATATGTGAGACACGAAATATAGACAGAAAAATAACAAGAATAAATACACACAAAAAACATAGATTTACGTGGTTCCCTCAAATTGAGGTACGTCCACGGAGTCGCCGATATTTCACTATGTTCTGGAGCGAAAGAGAATTTCAGAGTTGCGATCTAAAATGATAGTAGTTGCTCACACCTATTCTTAATAGTATTAGCACTACATAACAGAAATCAAAAAAACTAAAATACTCTTCAAAAATTTCTACCGTGAAATTGGATCTGCAAGAACAAAGGTAGGAAGTTTAGTCGAGACAGGCTCCACACTTCATATCAGACACGATTGCTCTTCCCTCTGTCTTCTCATGCGGAGCCAATGCTAGTCTAGCAAATCAAATACTAACAGTAGCTTGCACAAATTTCACTCACTAAATATTAACCGCTAACCTTGACTACCAACCAACTAACCTTAAGTAAATGATATTGTAAAAGAAAAATGCTTATTTACCCTCCATTCATTACTGTAAGTCTGTAACCGTTAAGCAAAGAACTTTTGGAGTAGAGAAATACTATTGAGACCATATGAATTAACCTGTGATCGTTTTCAAGGAAACAAATATTAAGGCGACAAAAATTTAGGGGTGTCCTAAAAGTGTTCGTTATTTGTTTAGTCTGTAAAAAAAATTCAAGTTATTTTAGTTTAGTCAAATTATTTTTACAATGTGTTGATTACATGATAACATTTCACCAAAAACAAATATTACTATTACTGGAATCATAGAGCAAATGTAGCATTACTAAATAAATTATAATCTATCCTTGTATATATATATATATATATATATAAAAGATACCACATAAATACATAATACCTTCCAGCGTTTAAAGATTTTGATATTCTAATACCGTGTATTCTTAAAAATATGATATCAGTTGCTCTATAACTCTTTTCTAAGTAGCATTTCTCCTTAGAATCAGTTAGTTACTATTCATCAACTAAATTACGAATGGCATCCCAAGTTTAATTATCATTCTTTACAGCACTTTGTTTGCTACTTAAATACTATGCATGCATCTCTTTTTTACGAGATAGTCAAAATTCTCAAAACCACTGAGGTGCACATTATGAATTTATGACCAAATTACCCTTCACGGCTTCACCCCAAGTCTAGTTTCAACTCTTTAAAATACTCTTTTGCTTGCTAACAACATTTATGTCTCTTGTATAAAGACAGATGTTTACGTTAGTTGACCATAAACTTTCTTTACATTACATTACACAACCTACTAACCTCAGCTAATTAAATAATGTCATGTAATAAAAAATTCAAAATAACAATTTTGAATCCTTGTAAGTAAGATTATTAAGATTTGGCAAGATTATTATTATTTTTCACCGGCTACCCACGATTTTTTTTTTTTGGTAAAGAGATATCCGTTGATTAAGGCCTAGAACAGGTCACAGGGGGTGGTACAGGCATTCGCAGATGCCGATTGAACAAAAAGGATCAGACTATCATTGACGCAACACTTTTCCACTAGGGGTTTTTCCCAGATTGCCCCTCTAGTATGGGGTTCTTCCCCAAATAACTAAGTTTTGAAAACCCTATTCTAAATGCCCTTATCATCTATTTTCCATAATTCAGTATTTATGAAAAGTCTTAAATATCCCTCCATTAATTTTGAAAGAAAAAGAAGAAGAAGAAGAATGATTTAGGTTTGTGGATGAGAGTTCTTCATTCCCACCCTATTTCCGGCGAGAGTTCTTCATTCCAAGAAGAAGAAGAAGATGTACGTGGATGAGATGAATGAAGCTCACCCACTCCCTTCATCTTCCAAATACTCCTCCATTATCATTTATACTGATTTTGAAAGAAGAATAATAAAAAAGAAGAACAAAAGATGAAAAAATCGCAAAAATCCGAGTTTTCCGAAGTTTTTTGCGCGCAGGGTCGATACAGTGCATCGACCTCTTGCATCCCGTGCAAAATGCATCGACCGCGTACAAAATGCATTAGGTCGATACAATGCATCGACCTCGTGTATTTTATGCATCGACCCGTGCAAAATGCATCGACCGCGTACAAAATGCACTAGGTTGATGCAATGCATCGACCTCGTGCATTTTATGCATCAACCCAATGCATTTTATGCATCGACCCTGTGCAAAATGCATCGACCGCGTACAAAATGGACTAGGTTGATGCAATGCATCGACCTCGTGCATTTTATGCATCGATCCCGTATAAAATGCACTAGGTTGATACAATGCATCGACCACGTACAAAATGTACTAGGTTGATGCAATGCATCGACCCCGTGCATTTTATGCATTGACCTCATGCAAAATGCATCGACGACTTACAAAATGCACTAGGTTGATACAATGCATTAATCTCGTGCATTTTATGCATCGACCCCCTGTAAAATGCATCGACCGCGTACAAAATGCACTAGGTTGATGCAATGCATCGACCTCGTATATTTTATGCATCGACCTCGTGCATTTTATGCATAGACCCAGTGTAAAATGCATCGACCGCGTACAAAATGCACTAGGTCGATACAGTGTATCGACCTCGTACATTTTATGCATCGACCCCATGCAAAATGCATCGACCGTCGTCTTCAAGCTTGGAAACATGACTGTAAATCATAGAAAATGAAAAAAAACACATGTAAACACATATATAACATGAAATTTAAGGTTTTGAACCATAAATATAGTGATTATAAACATTTTTCCATGAATTAATCATACATGCAATGATTTTTTTGAATTCATTTTTTTAAAAATACAAGAAACCTGAAAATGAGGGTTGTTCTTCGGTTAATGACGTTTTTTCACGAAAATAACATGGAAAGAACGCTCTTGGAACAAAGATCTCTCACCGGAAATGGGGTGGGAACGAAGTTCTCTCGTCGAAAATAGGCTGGGGACGAAGAACTGGTCGGAAATGAGGTAGGGATACCCAAAGTCTTTTTTTCAAATGATTGAGATAAAATGGGAAAAATTCGCATGTGTGAATAGATGCATATGTGTGTGGGGACATTTAGAGAATGATTTTTAAAACTTGGTTATTTGGGGAAGAACCCCATACTAAAGGGGTAATCTGGGAAACCCCCCCATCTTATATGACTATTTAATCTAATAGTCCGTATAGTAGCTAATCACTCCTTTGAATGGATCCAGTTACACATGTTATCAATCAAGGCCATATACTGTAGTTAATTTGATAATGGCACTCAGCTTTTTCTCCACTAAAAAAAAATTAAAAAAAATCTTTGAATGATGCCTACCAAGCAAGGGTGCTTTAGTAAATTTACTATGCAAAGTCCTTTTAAGCAAAATTTTCTTCCCCAGTTTTCATACTCCCCAATTCCTAAAGCTCCCCCTTAAACCTTGTGCACAGCCATGGCGGTTCTTGAGAGCCACTTCTCAATCTGTCAATGGTTTTTAGGATTCCTGATGTTCGTTGTTCTTCCTCTTGCCCACAGTGATTCTATTCACGATCTCCTCCGAAGCAAAGGGTTACCGGCGGGTCTTCTTCCCAAGGATGTGAAATCGTACACTCTCGACGAAAATGGCCGTCTCGAAGTGCTTCTCGATCGACCCTGTTTGACGAAATTCGAGAACAGAGTCTATTTTGAGACCATTGTGAGGGCTAATATCAGCTATGGCGAGCTTATTGGAGTTGAGGGTCTGTCTCAAGAAGAGCTATTTCTGTGGCTTCCCGTTAAGGATATTATCGTCGACGACCCATCTTCGGGTCTCATTTTGTTTGACATCGGAGTCGTTCATAAGCAGCTCTCGCTTTCTCTCTTCGAAGATCCGCCTGATTGCAAGCCAGAAAATCAATGGACTCTCAGTCTCAGAACAGGTTCGCTTCATTTCCATTCATTTCTCCCATAAATAAATTTTGTTTTTTTTTTTCGGAAGAAAAAAAAATGGATGAATTTGTTCTGGGTCGTCTGTGTTCCTCGTTTTGTTTGAAACATCTGTTTAATTTTAATTTACTTGGGTGCTTGATAAATTTTAAGTGGGGGATCAAACCGATATGGATTTTTAATGTCTGGTAATTCCAGTTCTGGGTTTTAGAGCGTGTTTAAGGTACATTCATGGCTGTGCATAGAAAAAGTATTATTGGGTTTTTTTCCCCTCTTCTGTAGTTTCTAGTTGAAGTCAGTTTGTTAATTTTCTTTCAGAATCCTACCTGGGTTTCTTGTTTGAATTTTAATTATATTTAATGGTTCCAAATTAACTGTGAAATTCATTGCGGATTTGCAGGCGTTTCGAAGAAGGAGAAGGGATTTGAAGTCCAGAAATGAAAGGATTAATACATCCTTGAGCTATATGCTTAATTTTGATTCGGGTTGTAAAGAATGGAACTTGGGAGTCGGTTCCTAATCAGATTAGAAATATATGATCTGGCTTTTGTTTCTTCTTTTATCATATTATCTTAATCCATAATGGAGAAGAACCCAAGAAAGGGATCTAAGCAAGTAATAATGGTGATCTCCTTATCTGTATATGCTCTTGAATTTGTTTTAGAAAAGGAAGCTTGGATTTAATCTCACCCACCTGCAATTGGGGTGGGATTGAAATTCCCAAATTTAGAGGGTCTCATAATGTGAAACTGTTTTGTCTTCTTGGCTGATTAGGAATCTCTTAGTCTTGGTAGGGAAGTAGGGTTGCTTTTGTCTTTTCATGTTTATCAACTTGCTTAGGTCTTTGGTCTTGGGTCACTTTTAGTAATCATAGGTTAGGTGTTTAGGGTCGGAAAATGGGAAAAACAATAGGTCATTGTGTTACTCTAGGGTTGGTATTGGGGTTGAGCCGTCTAACCTTGCTGTAATGGTGGGGAAGGGATCCGAGGGTGAGGTCATGGGTTCCATGTTAGCTTGTAATCATGATTAATTAACCATCGATTACCAAGCACAATCTGCTATTACTTTGTGTTCCTTACGATTAAAAAAGGCTCATAAGTGTCTGTAATTTCTGTTCTAGCCATGAATCCCGCTTGGGCCAGCCTAACTTTTCATGATTTGAACCCATTGGTCTGGTTCATGCGGGGTCAAGGTCGGACTGGTCACATCAGCACCAGTCAGAATAGTTGTTAATATATTAATATGTATATCTGATTATTGTCTTAGTATATATAATCGGAACTTTAGGTAAGATGGTAATGGCAAGGGTTTCACCAAAATAAAATAAAAATGGTAAAGGGTTTTGTGCTAAAAGAAAGACTAGTTTAAGAGCCCACCGAGCAGGTAAAAGCCCAAACAATCAAGTCTAACGCCTTGTGGTGTTGTTGAGTTAACCTATCGAAAACTTGTCCAAGCACTCTTCCCCTTATAACTTTCACAGCATCTCATACGGTTGGTGCCCGTTTTGAGTTGCCCGTGGGTTGATGCTTACTGGGGTGAGTGTGTGTGTGTTTTTTGTTGCCTTCAGTAACCCCCTGTGGTGTTGTTGAGTTAACCAAAAAATAAATAAAGTAGTTGAACAAATGCCCAAATGTATGGCTGTGTAATGTTTTACATGGGTGCAGCACAAGTTAAAACATGCATCCACACGGCACCCTGATTAGCCAGTTATCTGACCCCAACTGCTGTCTGCCCAAACTATTTTCTCTACAAGAGTTGAAATTCTCTTGGTTTTTAGAAAATAATATTTAAAAATTTATTTTAACTCTAAAAGTTAACCGTGATTAATATTTTTTCTAAGACCAAAGGTTATAGTTGAACCCTAAGTGAATCTTTTTCGGAGGGTAGGGTTAGTAAATCTTAACCACGATTAGAAGAGACGAGTGTTGATCTGTGGGTAGGGTTAGTAAATCTTAACCACGATTAAAAGGTATTAAAAGAGACACGTGTTGATCTGTGGGGGGGTACTTGTAGATGTTACTCGAGCCCGAGTAAATTACTCGGGCCTAGCCTCTTTGCCTGTGTCTTAAGAAGCACTAACCCTAAAGAATCAAATTTATTTTTTCAAAAAAAAGAAATTTTAAAAAATGTTCAAAAATTGGTTAAACAAAATTAAATCTTAACCTATTTTTTTCCCCTAAAAATCGAGGTTTGATTCTTTAACCCTAAGGGGTTAGTAAATCTTAACCGTAGTTAAAAGGGACAGTCCCAGGCTCGGTGCGGGCCTGCGGGGATACCCGGTACCCATTGTTCCTGGAGTTTCAAACTTTAAAAGACCACCAACGGCTTTGGCTTGTCTCTGGCGAAGCCAGAAACCCCTCTCGGGGTTCCATACATTATGCGACAGTTGGCCAAAAAATGGGGAGAAGTCATTTCATTTTCTCCCCATTTTTTTGACTTCTCCCCATATGATATCTCTCCCCTTTATTCTCACACACTTATCGCCACATGTCTTATTAAGGGTGGAGAAGTCAAAATCGTGGGCCCCATGATTTTGACTTCTCCACCACTTGTCACCTATTCTATGGAACCCCGAGATAAGCCCTTTCTGGCTTCGCCAGAGACAATCCCAGGTCACCACCAACTGGGCAGCAGACCCTGTTGTAGCCATCGGAGGTCTTCAAAAGCTCTTAACAGCACAGCCAAATGACAAAGGAAACTCAAGAAACTCAAAATAGTTCAAGAAGGGCTACTGTACTGTATATTGAAGTAACAAAATTTAAAATCACAGAAGATCATGAGAACTTGAACTTACCAGAATACCAGGAATCAGAGAGAGATGATCCCCAGAACCCATTAATCTAAACTCATCTAGCTTGATGTGGTTGAAAGCTTCAACATCTCAAAACCTCGAGAAATCCCATGGATCATGAACTTCTTTGATGAGAATACATTTGGCTGGGTGATCTTTACTCCATTAATGGCCATAACAGTAGTAGAATTAACTCCGCCGGTAATCTCAAGGTCTTGATATGGAACCAGCGTTCTGAGAGATGCTTTCTCGGGCAATGAGGCCAGTTCAATGTAAGTAAATCTCTCCGGCAATATATGGAACCTCACAATTCTCTCTAGCAATGGAGAAGGAGATGCGACGTAAGCAAAATCTGGCGGAGCAAAGATCGTCACAGAACTCAAATCTGCGTTATCTTGAAGAATCCCATCAAGAACCGAATGCAATCCAATAGAGAATGAGATAAACCCATTGGAGCTCAGTAATCTCAGAATCCGGGTCCATTCTACCATGTATCTGGCTTCACTTACATTCTGAATTAGACTGAAACGGGAATCACAGATGGGTGATTGAATAAAATCCCTTCCCGGATAGATATTATCAAGATCTAATGAAGAGAAAGATCCAACAACTCCATGAATTGAGAAGGGACCTTGCACGAAAATATCCGGATGAGAGATCGAGACCTGATTAATTTCAACCGATCTTTCTGTGTCATTAGTCTTCGTGATTGCGAGGTTCTTTCCATGAAGAAGGGTCGGAAGACAGCTACCTTGGGCTTTCTTTAAGAGATCTTCCATGGAAAGCTTGGAAGGAGAAGTGTGATAATGGAGAAGAGCTTTCATGAGCCATGTAGGGAGAGAGATGTTGGAAACGACTGAGTCGGTGATTGCAAAGATGGTCGATTCTGAAGACTGCAGGAATAGTTCAGGAGAGATCTGAAGAAGGGTAGCCATGAAAGTGAATCCAGATCTCCTGAGAGCTCGAGAAGCGTTCAATGAGAGCTCGTGAGCGATTGGTGAGTCTGGTTTTGGAGAGAGTGGCATCTGGGTGTTGGGATTCGTGTGGATTGATGTAGAGATTGCTACAATGGCTAGAGTTACAGCAACGGTAAAATAGATTGGGGCATGCCACCAATGCGAACAAGACGACGCCATTTTTGTACGGCTAGAGCTAGTTTAAGAGAGAGAGAGAGAGAGAGGGAGAGAAAGATAAAGAGAGGTTTGAATATGCAGAGAAAATAAAAGGAAACGGAGAAGATATATAGATGGATTGAAGAAGAAACAAGAATGCTTTCTGCAGTTTATAAGTTGGTTTCTTGCTGGGAAAGAATGAAAAGAAGACCGTTAGAATACAGGGTTTAAACATGAGCAGAGCTCGGCTTCTAAGGTTCGGCGAGCTCCCTGTTCACCGCTGGCAATTTTTGTTGGAAAGTTTTGATGAATTCTACTCAGATTTGACGACCCGATTAATGATCTGACTCATTTTTAAGGGTTTTACCCATTTTATCTCTTATGTTCTAACTCTAAGTATATAAGATGTTTTGGTGTTTATTAGGAAATAAAAGAAGTGAGCCTGGTGTAAAAGGGACTAGGGTTTGTGAGGATTTTGTACATCTTTTCGTTGATTTAGTGATTGATTGTAAAGGCATATTGATGAATCACGTAAAATCTCATGTCATTTGTTTTATTTATTGTACGCTTTCACACAATAGTTTTGTAATTTAGGGAGAAATCATGCTACAAAAGGCCACTTTCTTTCCCATAATTACATGATTGCCACCAACCTTGTTTTGTAGGAGCTACCTTAAAAGTAGTCCCCAACTCTATATTTTGTTGCTTCTCTTTCCTGGAGCTCACGTTCGTAGTTAATCTGAAATATAAAGAGATTAGCTCTATCTGGAATAAGAAAAAATATGCCTTTAAAACAGGATAATTTTAAAATTACAATATAAAAGAAAAGAGTATTTCAATCATACGACCACAAAGTCCTCTTCCAAGCAAGCTGACCTCTCCGATCAAAGTTTAACACATTGAGAAAGAGACGATGACAAAAAACAATTTTTTTTTTGCATGTGTCTCTTTGCAATTAGGTGGTCTGTTTGGAAGAGGACCCGGAGGTCCATTTACCATCATTTTTCAAATGCTTTCCTTTGACTAACTAGATTGTGCAAAAAAAAAATAAAAATAAAAAATTAAAGCTCATGTTCATAGTTAATCTCAATATAAATCTATGTTCAAGTTAATCTCAATGTATATAAAATTGGAAGATTAAGACTTTGCGCAAGCGCGTTCTGCCCTATGGAACGGCACACCACCACGGGATGTTGTGTGTACCTTTTAACATTCATAAATTGTGGTTAAGATTACTCACTCTTAGGGTTCATTCATTTAACCTTGATTTTTTTAAAAATAACCTCAGGTTAGTTAAAACTCATTAATTATTTTTAAGATTCACTCTCCCCTAGGGTTCATCCATCTAACCTTAGGTTTTTTTAAAATAACCTCAGGTTAGTTAACACTCATTAACTGTGGCTAAGATTCACTCACTCTTAAGGTTCATCTATCTAACCTTAGTTCTTAGAAAAAAATATATTTAACCTCAAGTTAGTTAAACTTAATCACGATTAAAAAGGAAAAAAGGGACAGGCGTGTGCGCAAAGTATCACACCCCATAAAACTGTGTGTTAAAGTTAATCTCAATACATACCAATGTTCACAAATATATCCATTGAAATGATGGTAATACCCTCTTCTCTCTTCTTATAGTATGTGCAGAGCAAAGTATCATAAAACTGTGTTTAAGTTAATCTCAATATAAAACAGTGTACACCAATTTATCCATTGAAATGATGGTAATACCCTTTCTCTCTTCTTATAGTATGTGCAGTGCAAAGTATCATAAAACTGTGTCCGAGAGCTCGTCTTGGTATCCGCCAGAGATAATCTGTTGCCCTTAAAAACTATATAGGAAGCGAAAAGTAAGAAATGAGATAAAAGGCATCTCATTTCTATTATAGTACTATGTAAAACTATATTTTAGATTTTATCTTGCATGATATATTTGTGGAGACCTAAGTACCTTAGGTCTACTAATATTTGTCCATGCTTTATATCCTAGGTTGAAGACTTAGGCCTATTCCATTACCTCTCACATGTATATTTTTCTTTGACCACTCAATGAAATGTACTCGAAGCGAACTTAGAAGAAGCGGGTCTAAAAAATGAGCTTCTAAGAAACGATAAGCCTACCCTATGCATAACTTAATTTCCCTATAACTACCTCACATCCAAAGTTGTTTGACATTTTTATCTTTTTGAATGTCCCTATTGGTGCTAACATTCCACTAAAAGATAAACTATGAACTCAAGCTCTGGTGAAAGAGACAGTTGGGGCAAGCCTTATGGCAGGGGTTGTTTAGGAGATATCAATACAAAAGAAGAATATTTTTATCTACTAAAATTTCCCCTATCCCTATCAAAGGTATAATTTTGGGTTGCTCCTGTTAGCTCTTCAACAGGAGCTCCTTTTCATAGTTATTCTCTTCTCCTCGACTATTTATTATCAGAAAGAGCAAACCCTCATAAGAATAGTCATTCATTGGCAATAGCTGAAAAAACAATCCACGAATGAATATAGGTAATCATCGTTTATTTCATTTGATTTTCATTACATCTAAGGAAACTTCTCCACCGGAAACGTACTGTTGAGGAATAAGTAGGAGTAACTCTTCAAATGTGAGGAGAAGAGTTATGATCTTTCCCTGGAGCAGATGGAGGTACAGGCCCGCGAGGGAGAAAGCCAAAGGAGGCACGGGCTTTGGAGAAGTTTTCTTTCTTTGGAGCAGAAGGAGGTACGGGCTGGCGAGGAAGAATGCCAAACCCTATACCATTATCCCAACTTGGGAGCCTTTCTAAGCTTTGGCCTGACTCCATTACTGGATCCTGTTCAAGTGACATCAAATTATTCCCCCTACTGTAATCTCTTGCTCCAGAAGCACCACCAATGGCCACGGCTAAAAGCAAGATGGCCATGACTGTCTTCATTTCTTCAAGAGATTACTGAGATTACTGGTGCGCTAAATGAATTAGATTGAGTTTAGTAGACACCATAGGCTTGTATTTATATTGAGTTTTGTAATTAAACATAATTGTTGTCTTCCCGGGATATCTCTCTTATATTAATTGAAAGGAAAATGGTTAATGGGATCTCCATTTGCAAACCTAGCTAAGGCTGGTCCTCATTGGTTCATGCTCCATTTTGAAATTCTCACACAGTTGGTGAGTATTTAAGAGAATCGACGTGGTATTTCCCAACTTTTGATATTCATTTATTATGTATAGATAGAAAGCCATGATGATTTTAAAAGAATCGACCTCGTATTCCCCATTGTTTTCAAAACCAAATCTTCTATGGTTATAACTGGATGGCCAGGGGAGACCGGTTATGCCACTAAGGTTACTATGTGTCCCTTTTGACATCCCTTAACTACGGTTAAGATTTACCTACCACTTGGGTTCACCCACCTATCTTTGGAATTTTAAAAAAATATTTTAATATTTTTTTCTAACCACTGTTAAAAAAAATTAATATTTTTTCTAAAAATCTAAGGTTAAGTGGGTGAACACTAGG
Organism: Tetracentron sinense; assembly: GCA_015143295.1. Taxonomy (NCBI): domain Eukaryota; kingdom Viridiplantae; phylum Streptophyta; class Magnoliopsida; order Trochodendrales; family Trochodendraceae; genus Tetracentron; species Tetracentron sinense. The sequence goes on along the minus strand of JABCRI010000217.1, from coordinate 9,754 downwards.
TGTGGGTGAATTTTAACCACAATTAAGGGGACATGTGGCAACCTCAGAGGCTTTGATTCCTTTTCTACAACTGGATATCTATGATGTTTTTTTAGGGAAGGGTATTTATGAAGGACTTTAAATTCTCTCAAGTTGTAACTGGACTCTTGAGGTCACCACGTGTCTTATTGACACCTCAACTGTGGTTAAGATTCACTCACGGTTAGAGTTCACCCACATATCCTTGGTTTTTAGGAAAAAAATCAAAATTTTTTAACCCTGGATAAAATTCACTAACTCTTATGATTAAAAAAATCTAATATATTTTTTTTCTAAAAACCAAGGATAGGTGGATGAACCCTAGAGGTGGATGATTCTTAACCACTATTAAGGGGTGTCAATAGGAACACATGGCAACCTCAAGGGCATAACTGGACTCCAAGGAGTCCGGTTACAAGTTACAACTTGAGAGAATTTCAAGTCTTTATGTAAAAAAAATTAGTTACACATCTTAGCATTAGACTTTTTTCTTAAAAAAGAAAAACAAAAGTTAAAAGTTACTGTATTAGAAAAATTATAGAAAGATACTATATTATAATGTTAGTATGTTACACATATACAAAGTAAGGATATCCTCTGACGATATTATAAGTATTAAGTTATTATATTATATATGTAATATATTATAAATATATATAATATTATTTAGAAAGTGATAATCGGACCCATAGGTCCGTTCATATCTTACCTCGTGTCCCTTTTAACACCCCTTTAACCCTGGTTAAGCTTAACTAAATTAAAAAAATATTTTGTTTAAAAAAAAAAAACCATGGTTAATATTTTGTTAAGATTAACCCTGGTTAATCTTAACCACAGTAGGTAAGTATTTAAAATTAGGTTGTGGACAATTGAGGACTAACCATTCCGTTACAAAATGGGAACCACGGGTACATTAATTATTTTCCTATTATTTATTGCATAACATAAAGAATGGAGGGTTGGGCTAGGTTGGGTCAGGCCCAGTACTTACCAAGCTCTGCCCTCAAATAAGAGGGCATTTCGAAATTAGGGCCGCCTAGGCCCTAGGGCCTTAGAAAGCCCTCTATTTTGGATGCTTTCAAGGGGCCCCGCATCAAAGGGCCGGATTGACAACCCTATCAACTATTTAGTTAGTATGAATGCTCATTCCTTTGTTGGGCTGTGTGCACCACATGTCATATCAGCCCATTATAGCAACAACTTCGAAATAACTTGCACTTGTACTTTGCTTTAGCTAGTTGTTAGACACGTGTAATGCACAACGAACATCTAAGGAAGGAAGTGTGCAACAATAGCTATAAGGTGTAGAAACCCAACAAAAAATTGACTCTTGGAGCGAATTCAAGTCCCAACGTGAGTAGTTAGTTAAAGACAAAAAGAAGAGACTTAAATTTTTTTTCAAAATAATCATCAAAAGATGGAGAAAGTTTGTCACTCATGGGAAAGTGCAATAAAAGGAAAGTTTGTCACCATAATTGGTGGATATTTATGAGAGGGGGGGGGGGGGGGGGGGGAACGTCTATCATTGTTTTTTTTTTTTTTTACTTTCCCTCACTTTCTCGCCAAACGAATAGGCCCTATGAGAATCAATGGGTTGCTTTGTTCAATCTTGGGTAACGTCAAATCTGCTTTTGAGTAAAATATTCTTACCATCAATCTGCCATTAAATATGAGTTTAGAAATCTAACTCAAACCAAACCCAAGGGACCCTCAACCCAAACCCGGATGTCTAGAAAAGTAATTTAATTACATTTCCTTTATTATTTCAGAAATGCTACCCCCAGTAGTCGTCTTCTCCAGACGTAAGGTAGTGGCAACTATTAAAATTTTAAAGTGTTGTCTAGAAAATATTAGTCTAGTTCTCTATTTTTATTTTGAGGGATGTAGTGAGGCTAAATATGTAATTTGTTCTTATGGTCTTTTTGTCTTTTTATACATTGACCCCACTTGCACATGTTTGACACATGTCACCATCTCTTTCTCTTCCTTCCACCTCACCACTTGACCATATTTCCATGAGAATGTTCACCTTCATTTAAACTCCTAACTACCCCCATTCAACCACCTCATTTATTTTCCTTCAACCACCACCATACAACCACCTTATTAATTCCCTCAACTCCCCTATCCTAGAACCTTCAACCTTCATCTATAAATAGTGTAGTGTTTTCTTTCTATAATCATCCAAGCCTCAAAGCTCTATAGTCTTCAGTCCCAAGCCGTGTCAAGTTCCATTTTCATAAGTCCTTCAAGAGAGAGTAACTCTTTAACAATATCGAGGTTCCATATCTTGTGCAAGTGATGGCTCAAATCTAAGCTTGTAAGTTTTATTAATTATAGTTTCCCCCTCTCTTATTTCCTCAATTGTTCTTCTTCTTCTTTTGGTGGTGAGTCTTGGGCTAGTATAATTCTACACTATTTTAATAAGCGAAATTTTGGTAATTGGATTTCGTCTTTCTTCAAAAACAAGTGTCAAACAATCTCCCTATTATAAGGTGACATCACCACGTGTTGCATGCACCCACTTTACGTCCATGGAAAACAAGGACTGCCTAGGGCTGACCTGGTTCTTTAAGGAGCAGGGGTTGACTCAAACCGACTTGACTCAACAGTCTCAAGGAGCAATGGATGCCTTGATCTATTCCAACTATATAGGTTAACTATTTAAGAGTATACGGGCCTTCTCGGGCCAATCTGCTTGTTTAGGAGAGTAGGGGTCGTCTTATCTCTTTAGAGAGAAAGGACATCCTTGGTGGAACTCTCAAACTAGATTGCCTCATCAGAGAGCTGGGAGACAGTTATTGGGCCACCTTGGGTTGACCTGTCTCTTCAGAGAGTTGGTCTCCGACGAGTGACTTCACTGCTGGATGACCAATCAAGAACATTTCAAGAGACTACCATGCTGGTGATGTAAGCTCACCTAATTCCTAGCTGACTAGGCTTAGCATCGCAACTGTGGTGCTCGCGCTAGCTCTCGATAAATAGCCTCTGCTCTAGTACCGGTGTATCTTCTGTTGGGCTGTACAACCAAAAGCTCTTGTTGGCCATATCACTCTTCCATAGGTTCATTACAAGGCTTCTCATTGGAATGCTTGCCGGCTTGCCAAAACGGGAGAAACCTACGTAAATTCCTACAGACGGCACCAATTTGTGGTGGGCTTGGATCTCACCTTTAGCTTTCGATTGGTATGTGCATCCTTAGCTCTAGAATCCATGCACGTATATCTTTCATTTTCTCTTGGAGAGGTAGTCCTGCCCGTCCATTAAGCCATCAAAGCCCGCACTTTAGGACCCAAAAAAATGAAGGCCCCAAAGCACAGGCTTTGATGGCTTTATGAACCTAATTTAGTGAAAAGAAACCCTGAAAAAGGCCCAATTTTTTAAAAAAGGCCCCATTTTATAGCGAGTGATTCTAGAACCTGATTTAGTGAAAAGAAACCCTAAAAAGGCCCCATATTTTTTTTTTAAAAAGCCCCATTTTATAGCAAGTCCAATTAAAAAAAAGCCCCATTTAGAATTCTCACTTTAGGCCTCCAAATGGCTTGGGCCGGCCTTCTCCTCCACTTGCAGATGACACTCTGACGCTCAAGTCAGGTTACTGTTTCATGCTCTGCAGAGTTCTAATGAAATCCTCCCAAAATCTTACCTTGCTATTGGTATTCTCTACATTTGTTGTTCCTCGACAAATCAATTCCATGGAAAATACTACAAAACATCCCCTTTGGTAGAAAGATGAAATTATTTGAAATTTGAAATCCATTAAGATACACTAGATAATCCAAGAAATCATGGATTTAACCACTTATTTAAAGAACTGTATTGGATTTCTAAGTATAATTATTTTGATTTTTATTAAGAAAAATAAATCCCACAGAGTGATTTGTATTGGTTGTTTGCTAGTCCCTTTGTTCTTCAAACATTTAAGAATTTCGCATCTGAGAACATGAAAAATTCACACAAATAAGAAAGAAATTGAATTTTAAAGAACAAAAAAAGAAAGAGGAAGAAAAAGAAACACAACATTTTATTTGATAATTTGAGAATATGAAACCCAAAAACTTCAAGATTCAAGAGACTCACCATAAAAAAAGGAACAATTTGAGAATAAATTTTTTTTTATCTACATCTAATATGCTTTGTGAAACAAGCAATTTACAGTAAAATGCAGAGATATGTATTGAGATCTTTGTCATTCTCTTTCTCTTTTCCTATTTCTCATCTTCTAGCTAGTACTAGGGTTCCCTCCAAAATTCAGGAATCAAAGAGCAAAGTAATGCTAAAAGAATTCCATAACTGGAACCAGCAGAAGTAAAATCCAGTACATCTTCTAGTACTAGATTGACCTCCTTCCTAACATTTTTTTTATTGAATTAAGAAAAGAAGATGATCAGTTTAACTCGTCATGCTCATAAGACATGAAACTTCTAAATAATTCTAAGCTCTAGGTTACTTCTAAATTATACTTGGTTTGTTTAACTCTTCATGCACCTCTGATTGTCTGAAAGTTGAAGAATGAGAAAACTATTCTTCAAGTTAGCAGAGATGGTTTGGTCTGGAAGAGTTGAAATAATGCAAATATACTTTTCTTTTGAAGTCAATTATATTGTATCAACCAGAGATCATATATTCATTTTTATGTTCCAGTCTAAGGATAAAAGCAAGAGTATTTAAATATACATTCCACAGATGTATGTTTTTTTTTTCTTTTCAAAGAATTACAAAATGAACCATTAGAATAGATTGTTCAAACCACCTTGATTATAGCTGGTGCTTACGCTGGAGCAACTGCTGTATCAATTTTAAGCGGTTCACTGATTTCAAGGAGTTCATTACAGAGGCCAGTGAATACAATGGAATCTATCTCTATAGGTTTGAACTTAATAAGAGTCGATGAAACCAAAAAACATTAGAATTCAAAACACCCAAAAAAAAAAAACATGCAAAGATCTATAAATGAGCACTATATACTGTAAAAACAATCCATATATGAATGCACGGCAATCATCTTTTATTTCATTAGATGTTCATTACATGTAAGAAACTGTTTCACTTCAAACTGTTGATACCGGTCATAGAAGTAGGAGTAATTCTTCAAATGTGAGGAGAGGAGTTTCCTCCTTTCCCTTGAGCAGATGGAGGTACTGGCACACGAGGGAGAATGCCAGACCTCAGGTGATTGTAGCCACTCGATGGAGGAGAAGGGTTAATTCGTCCCCCCGGAGCAGACGGTGGTACGGGCCCGCGAGGAAGAATGCCAAACCCTATACCATTATTAGAACTTGGGAGCCTTTCTAAGCTTTGGCCAGACTCCATTACTCTATAGTCAAATGACATGAAGTTGTTCCCCCCACTGTAATCTCTTGCTCCACAAGCACCACCAATGGCCACGACTAAAAGCAAGATGGCCATGATTGTCTTCATTTCTGCTAGAGATTACTGGTTGGCAAAATGAATTAGATTGAGTTTAGTAAGCACCATAGGCTTGGATTGGATTGATATAGAGTTTTGAAATTCAACATAATTGTTGTCTTCCCAGAATATCTCTTTTATATTGATTGAAATTGAAGAGAATTGTCCTAGTATTTCCCAACTTTTGATACTCATTTATTATATGGAAAACCAGGATGAATCTATAAGAATCGTTCTCGTATTCCCCAATTTATACTACTGGGTTGAGTGCAGAAGTTAAGTATAGAGCAGTGGGAACATGGCCTAATTTATTTCTTTCTTGTTGATTTCAGTTCTTGTTTTATCACCCCATCTCTACGTAGTATTTACATTGGCATCATACAAGTTTTGATAAGTTTTAATTTACATTAATTGGTAAAGAAAATCGACAAACGAAAACAGAAACTTGCAAAAGTCGGATGCATATTTAAGTTTTAATATGATTTTATCCTAAAAGTTAGAGACCAAATTTATTAATTGTATCAGTTGTACGCAACTAGGAGTATGTGATCTGATATGGCCACTGCTAATTATTGGAAAATAAGAAGAATTTTAGGTTGGGGACTACTAAGCATGAATCATTACTGAGGAATGTTTCCAACTCATAACTACATACATGTATGAATGTGTATATTACAATTAGAATGCTACAGATTTTCCATTATATCGCACATTACAAGGAGTTCGGATGGGCAACAGCGCTTGCTGTTGCGCTGTTGCCCATATGTGTCTTGCAAAATGGGCCCCATTTTTATCATTTGGTAATTCCCATGTAAACAGTAGGTGGGCCCTCATTTTATAAGACACATATGGGCAACAGCGCAACAGCAAGCGCTGTTGCCCATCCGAATTCCATTACAAGGGGTCTTGTCCTTGTAATCAACACCATATCACCCAATGGAACTTCTACTGATCGATTAGGAGTTCTCTTAGGAAGTGATCTCGTATGCCCAACAATCTGTAGTGCAACTTAATTGATCTCGTATGCCCAACAATCTGTCCTTGTTGATGAACACAAGCCTCTACAAATTCTATGATCGATCGTTTAAGCCAATGATAAAATTATAAAACTTCCACAACTACAGATTAGATCTCTCTTACAACCGTAAGAGATGAGAGGTGTATCATTGATGTATATATAGATGAGAGTTACAGAGGTTTACTGAGTTATACAGAATGTAAAACTCTGTTTTCATACGATCACAGTAAGGGGAATATTTGGTTTACCAAAGATGTCTTGTAACAAATAGCAAGAGTCCAAGTAGGACTCAATCAAGAATCAATAAGAGATTTATTGAACCGAGTATGGTAAGGAGTTTCCAAGACTTTCTCCATCAGAAGCGTTGGTTTGGTCACTGATTTAGAAACACCATCATGTGCTGATTCTGTTGTATTGGCTACTGATCCTGATTAAGTATCATCAGGCTCATCAGGCTCTTTACTCCCCCTCAAGCAAAGGCGAGAAGAATGAACGCCGAGCTTGTAACAAAGGTTGACGAATGGATCATGCGGAAGCGGCTTGGTCATAATATGCGGAAGCTGATGATGAGAGTGAACAAAGCGAGTAATCAGGGAGCCGAATGCTACCTTTTCACGAACAAAGTGATAGTTGAGCTCAATATGTTTTGTGCGGGCATGAAACACCGGATTTATGGACATGTAGAGAGCGCTGATATTATCACAAAATAAAGTAGGGGGCTGATAAAGAGTAACCCTAATAGCTTTAAGGAGAAAGGAGAGCCATGTCAACTCAGCTGTAGCAACAACCATAGACCTGTATTGGGCCTCGGCACTAGATCGAGCCACTGTAGGCTGTTTCTTGGCACCCCAGGATATTAATGTCGAGCCAAGAAAGACACAACACCCAATAGTTGAGCAGCGAGTAATGGGGCATCCATCCCAATCAGCGTCAGAAAAAGCATAGAGATCAAAAGAATTGTGACGGTGAATATGAGTTCCATGATCCAATGTACCGCATACATAACGCAAAATGCGTTTCACAAGTTGCATGTGAACAACAGTGGGGGCATGCATATACTGACTGACAAGATTCATTGCATAAGATAGATCTGGCCGATTGATTGTGAGATACTGTAGGACACCAACTAGACTCTGATAGAGTTTGGGATCCAAAAATAGAGGGGACTCTTGAGCACAATGAAATTTAGTAGCAAGAGGAGTGGAGATAGCTTTGTAGTCAACCATCTGAGCTCGAGTGAGGATATCTTGAGCATACTTCCCTTGAGAGAGAAGAAGACCCGTAGATGTAGATTGAACTTCGATCCCCAAGAAGAAATGTAGGCACCCTAAATCTTTCATAGCAAATTCCTTCCCAAGACATTGAATAAAGGAGTCAAGGTGGGATGGGTTGCTGCCGGTAAGTATTATATCATCGAAGTAGAGAAGCAAGAGAATGACACCTTGATGGCCGTGGAGGATGAATAGTGAGGGATCATGTATGCTGCATAGGAATCCCAGTTGGAGAATATATTGACTGAAACGGTTAAACCAAGCTCGAGGGGGCTGTTTGAGTCCATAGATGGCATGCTTGAGTTGGCAAATATGGCGAGGCTTGGCAGGATCAATGAGGCCAGGTGGCTGTTCCATAAATATGGGTTCCTTGAGAAAGCTGTGAAGAAAGGCGTTCTTCACATCCAATTGCTTAAGCGCCCATTGCTTGTTAAGCGCAATGGTGAGGACGAGTCGTATAGTCTGTGGTTGACAATTGGGCTGACAAGTTTCATCGAAGTCAACACCGGAAGAACTTGGTCAAATCCTTTAGCAATGAGACAAGGCCTTTAGCCTTTCTAAACTACCATCAGATTTCAGTTTTGTTTTGAAGACCATTACAACTGATAACATTCAGTCAGATTGACGTGGTACTAGAACCCATGTCGAATTGTCACGAAGTGCTTGGATTTCTTCATTCATAGTTGCAAAAACCACCGGGTGCGTAATTGCCAGACTCAATAGTAGTAGGTTCAGTGGGATTTGATTGTGTGCTTGAAGAAGAAAGTAAAAGGGCAGCGCGGCTCGAGCCTTCCCCCTATGTTTGCATAGGGTGCTCATTGACACCCAGGTGACGACCGGGATCAAAATTCGTAGGTGCATGGGTTGTTGTTCGGGGATCCCGACTTGAGAGACACCGGAAGATGCTTGAGAGAGAGAAGGCAAGGTCATCAAAGGACCTGAGATCAATGATAGATGTCCTCCATGAGAGAACCAAAGAGTGGAACCGTTGAGGAGGTTGGAATAGAGGGTTCCGCTAGCTAAGATGTTGGTGGGTGAACCCAATAGTAATCGAGTGCAGCATGATTGGGTGCAATAGCAAATTCGGTTGGAGGCATTGTAGCATCAGTAGATGTAGCAAATGAGTCAACTCAGGCTCCGGTAATGTCGTGGGAACTCGATCTGAAGGGACAAGTGACCGTGAGGACCCATGGGCGTCCCAATCTTTAAGAGTAGTGGTGGTAACACGAGTGTTGAGGCAGTAGGGGCAGCATTGGAGCAACATCAGAATCTGCAAACACGTTTGCAACTGAATCCGAAGGAGCAGCGTGATGGTCCATTGAGGTGGGCGAGGCAGCAAATATCTTAAGGATTAGCTCCATCATTGGCAAGTGAGGCAGCAATATATCTGAAGGAGCAGCGGCAGGGTCCATCTGAGGTGGGTGACGAGGCAGCAAATATCTAAAGGATCAGCTCACTAGCATTGGCAAGTGTATCAAGAGGATGCAGACCATTCAGTGAATTCTGAAAAAAAGGTCGAAATACTAAACATGCTCTTCCTGTAAAGGCCCACCACTAGAAGATCGAGGTGTAAGAAAAAGGATAGTTTCACAAAAGTTTACATGCTTGATAGTAAATCGTCCCGTTGTCGGAAAGAGACTCTAAGCCTTTGTGTATGAGACTATAACCAATAAAACACAGGGGAGAGATTTAGGGGAAATTTTATTTTTTCCATAATCTCGTAGGTACGAGGTAAGCCATAGCAATGACAGTCAAACACACGAAGTGATGTGTAATCGGGATACGTTCCAAACGAGAAGCTTGAAGGGCATGCCATGTTCAACTTGCGAGAAGGCAAACGGTTGATGAGGAATACCGTGGTACGAACAAGATTCACCCAATACTTCGTAGGAAAGGAATGCTATGAATAGCATTGCTCGCCCTAATCAACAATCTTTCTGTCGTTCGTGCAACAACCCCATTGCGCGGGTGTTTTGGGACACGAGATTTGTTCATTAGACCATGATCACGAGGTATTTGAAGCCACTCGGTTTTCTCA
>JABCRI010000216.1:0-31441 GCA_015143295.1 Tetracentron sinense | reverse complement strand
CGATTACTCGAGCCTCACACCTTAGCTCGTGTCCGGGTTGTGGCTTCCAGCTCCTTGGTTGTAGTTCTGCAGGAGAAGAGGGAGAAGGAGCGGCACCGTCATTGTCCTTCTCACGGCGTTTTTCTCCCTCCTTTCTCTTCTTTCTGGCCTCGTAACCTCCGCGCCTGAGTAAAAATCCGTTTGTTGCTCGAGAAGGTGTGCGCTTGCTCCTTTGTGGAAGGAATTTTCTTTGGCGTAGGTGGACGAGGGAGGCAGTGTATTCAGGAACACGAGCGGTCCTTGGCTTTTTCTGATCAATGCTGGAGGGTTGGTGCTGTCAATTTTCTTCTTTTGGACTCGGCTCAACTGCGGGTGAAGAGAGGAGCGCCTTGTTGCTTTGCGAAACAGAGTTCGAGCTACAAAAAACTCAAGGGTCGGTGGCAGCCGTGGATGTCCATTGATGTACTCTCCACCTTCCCCCACGCATCCGCTTGATGGTTTGTTAGTAGACCGTTTTCTTCTAGCGCGCGTTTTTTTGAACCAGGATTTTCTTCCCCTTCAACTGCAAAGAAAGGAAAACAGTGTGAGACAACGGAAGTACTTGACGAACCAAAGGGTAACAACACCGGACACCGGATGGAGAGACAGAAGAACTAATGCACCAACGCACAACGGACAACGATATTTGTTACCTGATTTATCTGGTAATTACATTGGGTCACTAGTGAAAGTCTCTACCTTCCAGCCCCAGAGATAAGCGGGAAATGAGTTCCGTTCACCCTCTTTCTCTGTCCAAGATGTCGGAGACAGGTCTGGTTACAACGGTTTTTGTTCCAGGAATAGTAGTTGTTAAGGGTCATCGTCATACTTCGCATCTACGACATGGCAGAAGTGGAAAAGGTGTCTGGCTTCTATAGGGAATCCTCCTTGATGCATTTAATATCATGGACCATATATTTGGTAGAAACTGGGGTGCATCTGCCCCGGAGCAAGGTGTATCGTGGAACTTACATTCGTGTCCAGGATTGGGGTGTAGAGGGAATCGAAGACCAGTTCGAGTTGGGAGAGATAGACCACGATATAGCGGATCGTTTATCGCATGTGAGCGTCTTCTCTTTTTGAAATGACTGTTGACGTGGTAATGTGGAACCGAACGTTTCCCTAAGATGGTTAAGGGTAATGCTAACTGTTGTTGCGTAGGGCGGAAGCTTCTATTCTATGTAGGCACCATATGGTGCGCTACTTGTGCAACTAGCCTCATCTTCGGTTTCCTCTATCTCTCTACTCTAAGGTTTCTATGGGAGTCTTGGCAGCCATGGGTTAAGAAGAACAGAACGAAGAACATTGGGCAGGAACTCAGAAGTATGGGCAGATTGGCAGACAGACAAAGAAGAAGAAGAAGCAAGTAAGAAGATAGAGAAGTAAAAGAACTTACTAAAGAGTAAGAGCGTACCACGACTAAAGAATACGAGAGAGCTGGTTGAACTTTCGCTTGAGATGCAAAGTTGGCAGAGTAACAGTACTTCAATGACGAGATAGTAAAGATGCAACCAGAGGGATGGTTTTTAATAGATCTCTCAGATATCGTGAAAAAGACAAGAATACCCTCCATCAGAGCCGTAAACCTATGTCAAAACTGGAAAGAGCAATGGCAGGATCGTAGTTTTACACAAAAGAGTAACCGCAGAGATATAAAAGCCGTTTGAATCCGAAACGGTAATGATGACAGCCTGTCTTGCATTAATGTGGCGTGATGGTTCGTACGCGTAAACCAGCTGGCCATGAGCATTTTATCTTCTCAGCGTTTCAATCACGCAACGATACAGATTCCGGAGCAGAGTCAAGTATGATCTGCTGCTCTTTTGTCTGTTTATGACACTTCGAACTACGTTCTAAAGTCTCATAAAGGGGCAAATTGTAAGGGATAAAATTCGTAAAAATAATTGAGCGTTGGGGAACGAGCTAGCTTTTCTTGTTTTGTTCACGAAAGTGACACGTGACATGTGTTTGGGTCGCATGCTTAAAATAGAAGGATAAACACAGTCTGATGCACATCGTTCACGTTGTATAAATTACGACGTATCTATGGTCTTGCGAACAACGTTTTCGTTGTGGCTTGACAACGTGTTCGTTGTCTTATGCACAACGTAAACGTTGTATTCTTGACAACGTTTCCATTATTAAATGAACAACGAGCCCGTTGTAACCAGATAGAAGATGTCCTAGTCATATTTTAAGACATATACAACGCACCCGAACTCGAGTCAACACGAGACCGACTCGCAGAAGGAAGTGATCAGAGGCGATCGGTTTATTCTGACAAGTAGGCCGAAAGCACTGTCTTGGCATTTAATGCTGGTACACTTCTGTGTGCTGTCAGACCCAACTGACTGAACTAATAGTAGGCTCCACGTGTGATGCAACAGGTGGCAGATTTTACTGACATATTTGGTAATGAGTGCAGGCACGTGGGTATGGCATCTATGGCCATACCTAGGTTAACCTATAAATACCCCGAGAATTTCAGTATTGAGAGGATCCCAAAAAACAACACACATATATTTCAATGCTATTGTGCGTATTACTGTTCATCATCTTCTCCACCTACTTACTTTATCATCGGAAGTGCAGGTCAGGGGTTATCACACCCTTCAACTCCTACCTTCTACCAGTAAACCAGAGTGTGAGCAGTGGCAATTGACATCGTGTCCTTCCCGGTATTTTCCCTTTCAGTACTAATTTTTGTTGCTGAATGATGCCTAGTTGGGTTGCAATCGACTCTGACAGATCTGCTTCTATATTGTATGCCTTCAATTTTTTTTTTTTTTTGCAGATTAGTAAGAGCTTTATTCTTCCAACTTCCACTTGTGCATTGCACCCTGTACAAAACTAAACTCTGTGCAATTGCTTAGTCTGAATGGTTGGTGTATGACATTTCAACTATTTCTTTCTGTCATGTTAGCATAATTATATCACTGATGATTGTATGATTGGTAATGTTTACTGTTCACCTATATTATGGATATCATATGTTCGTCACGATTCTGAGTTCTAATACGACTGGTGCTTCCTGTCTTTAATGGTTTATAATTTGAGTCCTGAAAGGAGTTGTAGTAGCTGTGGTGTTTGAGGGCACGCCCTTTTCCTGTAGCTGATGTTGTTAATGGTCTAAACTGCTAGTCACATTCATGCTAATACTAAAGATGTGACCTACTATGCTGAGCTGGTCTTCCATTTTTAAGCAAGAGCTTGGGTCATAGATGCAAGAGTACTGATTTTGCTTCTGTTGGTTGGTTAGACTCTTTCATTTCATGACAAGCTGTTAGGATGTTGACTTAATTGCATCATGTTTTGAGATGTGAAATTCAATGTAGTGATTGTATCTATGTAGTGAATGCTGATATCTGTTTCATCATGTGATAGTAGCAATCTAGGTTGTGGTTGTAGCTGTGATGTGGTTGCCGATGTCAACATATTGCAGCCTTTTCAGTTCTTCCCAGTTGCTGAAGTAGGGCGGCATTTGATGCTACTGATTTGATCCTTATGACTGAATGCTCGGTTGGGCTTCCCGGTGTCACTAGGCTCCATTAAATCTGATTTTGTTGGTACCCTACCATTCGTTTCAAGATCAGCTAGAACTAGTAATTCTTCCAGTCTTAGGCTTATATCATCAATACCCTTTTACGCTCCTACTATGTTTTTATATGAATGCGTCTTTGTTATTTTTCCCTGTTCATACCTTCTTGTCTACGTAATTGTCACTGACCCTATGAAGATGCTAAATTGCTTATGTATCAATGTAATGTGTGTTGTGTGGAAACCCCTTAGGATAGAATAAACGACAATGAGAAAATAAATATAGCAAATAAGAAGCACACACCACAAAGTAAGATTTACGTGGTTCGGCCTAAATGCCTACGTCCACGGTCACAGTACACCAAAATCTTCACTAATCCAGGAGAAGAATACAGAAGAGAAGAACCCACAATGAAGATCAAAACCTTAAGGAAAGCCCACAATGCTCTCTCTCTCAAAATCTTTTTGTTCTCTCAGCCCAACCCTAGCTATGACAACCTTACTTTTCTTCTACTTGACTCATTATAACCCTAACCCCAAGCCTCTCTTTTATAGCCCAAAATGGACTCCAAACACAAGAGGAAACAAAACTCTACCTAAATAGAAGTTTCCCAAAGCTAAAACTCTCTAAAACTGATATTTAGGATTTTCCCGGAAATCATCAGTGTCCACCGATCGATCGGCCACCCGACCACCGATCGATCGGCCACTGTTTGGCCGATCGATCGCTCACTGCAATTCGAGCCAAAAACTTACAAATCTCCACCTTGGCGAGAATCCCGCAAACACCCTTTGATATGCAATCTCGCTTTCACCAACATAATTCAAACTGAATGCACGGCTCTACCTTGCCGACCTTGGAGTAAGTCTAAACAACTTTTTAGACTTCTCTACCCAAACTCTTTCTCCCTATTGCGAAAGATGTGGAGTCCCCGACTCTATCTGCAAGTCATCATCAAAGCTGAATGTTATATATTCAGTAACCTTCATCTTCAATTGCGAACCCTCATTGTTTGCCAAAACTCGCGCCTCCTTTGCCGGGCTAGAATTAGGAACAACTGGAACTTTCTTTGCCTTAGATGCTCCACCAAAAACTATGTTTCCTTGCAACACATACAAGTTCCTGTTTCTTCTACTTGTCATTACAATCGAGGCTCTCTTTCGAACTTTTAGCACTCCACCTTGGGCATAGAATCTGAACCCCCGAGAGTCTAAAGAGCTCAAAGAAATCAAGTTTTTCTTTAGATCTGGAACATGCCTCACTCCCGTCAATGTCCTCACAACACCATTGTGCATTCTTATTTTGATTGTCCATATCTCAAGAATCTTGCAGGGTGTATTATTACCCATTAAGACACTGCCGCCCTCAACCTTGTTGTAGGTAGCAAACCAGTCACTATTTGGACATACATGATGGGAACAACCAGAATCAAGAATCCACTTGTCCTTAGACCAACCATTCTTTGTAGTAACTGAAAGGACCATGAGATCATCATCCTGATCATTAGAATCTTTATTAGCTACATTAGCTGTACTGAAAGACTTTTTTTCCTCCTCCTCACTCTTCTTTAACCGACAATATCTGGCTATATGCCATTTTTTATGAAAATAATAGCATTCAACATTCTTGTATGATCATGATCAATTTCTAGACCCATTACTCCTCTTCTTCCCCTCTATTAGTAAAGCCTGTTCATGGCTTTCATTACTTTGTGCACTCTTTCTTAACTCATTAGAAAGAAGAGCAGCAATAACATCTTCCAAATTGATATCCTCATTTGCATAGATCAACGTCGTACGAAGATGCTCATACGAGGGAGGTAGGGAAGTAACAAGAAGTAGGGCTTTGTCCTCTTCATCAAGTTTTACACAAATACTTGTTAATTCAGCAACAATCTTATTAAATTCACTAAGATGATCGGAAATTTTTGTACCTTCTACCGTCTTGAGTGTAAACAACTTTTGCTTCAAGTATAACCGGTTAGTGAGCGATTTTGTCATGTAGAGGCTCTCTAACTTCAACCAAAGTCCTGAAGCCGTCTCATTTTCGAGAATGTTGTATAGAACCTCATCCGCTAAGCATAGACGAATCACACCCATCGCCTTCAAATCGAAGTCCACCAAATCTTCTTCCTTCAGATTTTTAGGCCTCTTATCCTTCCCCTTCAAGGCTTTGTGCAAGCCTTGTTGGATCAACAAGTCACGAACCTTTATTTGCCATAACTCGAAGTTTTTACTTCTATCGAATCTCTCTACTTCGAATCTGGAACTTGAAACTCTTGTCGCCATTCTAAACCAATAGCTTTGATACCAGTTTGTTGTGCGGAAACCCCTTAGGATAGAATAAACAACAATGAGAAAATAAATATAGCAAATAAGAAGCACACACCACAAAGCAAGATTTACTTGGTTCGGCCTAAATGCCTACGTCCACGGTCACAGCACACCAAAATCTTCACTAATCCAGGAAAAGAATACAAAAGAGAAGAACCCACAATGAAGATCAAAACCCCAAGGAAAGCCCACAATGTTCTCTCTCTCAAAATCTTCTTGTTCTCTCAATCCAACCCTAGCTATGAAAACCTTACTTTTCTTCTACTTGACTCATTACAAACTCTAACCCCAAGCCTCTTTTTTATAGTCCAAAAGGACTCCAAACACAAGAGGAAACAAAACTCTACACAAATAGAAGTTTTCCAAAACTAAAACTCTCTAAAACTGATATTTAGGATTTTCCTGGAAATCATTAGCGTCCACCGATCGATCGGCCATAAGTGGCCGATCAATCGCCCATGCCATCGATCAATCGGCCACCCGACCACCAATCGATCGGCCACTGTTTGGCCGATTGATCGCTCACTGCAATTCGAGCCAAAAACTTACAATGTGATTAGTGCTTTTACGTTTAGTTCTATGAAGTTCTTCCACATTGGTAATAATAGTTGTACTAACTTTATTTAACATGCTAGCTGCTTAGGCGTGCTTCAAAATATTCTTGTTCCTTTTTGTTTGATTGACTGTTTTGCCTCGCTTGCGTGTGAGTGTTCTCACCTTTTTGTTGGGGTTCTTTTGTTTCCTCTTTCGATGTCTTTTCTTTGTTAGATCTATCTCTTGTCTCTTTGAAAACATTTGTTAAAGTTAGAATGAGATGGGAAAGACTAGCCTGACATGCACAGGTAGGGTAGTGTGAAAATACAAGTGAATCCTAGGGGTAGGTGAATCTTAACCAAAGTTAAAGGGTGTCAAGAGGGACACGTGGCAGCCTCAGGGGTGATAACCGGATTTGCACGGTTGATGATTTGATTTCTTCGTCTAATTCCCTTTCCAATGATCAAGGCACCTTGCCGGCTGAGACAGGACAAGGTCCCTCACTTGGAGTTCCTTGGAATGAGTCACATGACAATTGATATTAGTAAGAAAATTTTGGACCAGATTTATCTTTCCTCAAATTAGTTTCATTGAAATGATCAAACATAGGACGTAATGAGATTGCCTGTACGATGGGTTTGCACATGTGATGTGGCTAATAACTTACCACCACACCTCTTTGATGCATGCGTTCAGTTGTCGATTAATATGAGTGTAAATAGATCAAATGTTCGAATCATTAACAGGACCACTATTAATCAGAAGCAGATTTCCCTAGTTGAAATGAGATAAGTTTAGATTAGAAATGCTAAAAAAATCTTAAATTTTTATCATATGCATCAATTTTCACTGTAACTCTAGCTAATAATAATTGATTTAACCACTGATAGAATTGTAGTAATTAATAGATGGACTAAATTTCAGAACTAAATAAAAATGTTCTTTATGGCAAGTTGATTATTAAATTAATTTCACCTGCCTGACATGTATATATATTTAAGAAAAAGAAGACTCGATAGTTAGAAATTGATCAACTGACCCAATGCTTTATAATTGAGAGAGAGAAAGACAGAGACAAGGTGGTGGACATAATTATCATCCAAGTCAGTCAGTTTTCAACAAATATTTGATGAGTAAGCAAATTTTGGACAATTCGCCTAAGTCTCTTTCCAATTAACTCAATGAACACTTGTCGCTCAAACGACAGAACTATATCACACCGAGGAGACCGGCATCGAATTCTTTAGAATGAGTCTTGGTTTATATGCTGACTCGCTAATTGGAGTAAGCAATTGATATTAGTAAGCAAATATTTGTTGAGTAAGCAAAGACAGAGACAAGGTGGTGGACAAAACTATATCCATCACACCGAGGAGACCGGCATCGAATTCTTTGACCTAACCAGCTTTTCTTGTAGGATGGATTTGCATCCTCAGGATTAAAAGTTCTTAACTAGAGTTTAAAAAAAATTTCTAAAAATCAAGGTTAAATTATTTAAGCAGAGTTAAATAATTTTTTTAAGAAATAGTGAATCTTAACCACAATTAATAGAGACACGTGTTGACTACAATTGAACACCCAAGTTCAATCGCGATTGGCTGTGATTCAATGTCTGACCCATTTGTAATCT
The DNA here is from genome assembly GCA_015143295.1 of Tetracentron sinense. Classification (NCBI taxonomy): domain Eukaryota; kingdom Viridiplantae; phylum Streptophyta; class Magnoliopsida; order Trochodendrales; family Trochodendraceae; genus Tetracentron; species Tetracentron sinense. Next base: position 23,388 of record JABCRI010000216.1, on the reverse strand, counting down.
CAAACATATATAGGGCTGCACTTAAGCCGAGCTGACGAACTTGACTTAGCTCATTCAAGCTAAGATTTTAGGTTCGATGAAGCCGAGCTTAATCCAAGCCATGTTTGATTCGTCTTGGCTCAAAGCTTAGTTCGTTAAGGCTTGATTTGGCTTGAGCCAAGCCATATATATATATATATATATAATATTGAGCTCTACTCTATAAACTTGACACTTGGCATGCATTTTGCGCCCAAATGTTAGATTTCAAGGGGTGTCTCTCATGGGAGACTATATATATATATTGGCATGTATTTTGGGATCCAACCGTTAGATTCAAGAGGTGTCTCATGGGAGACTTGTGGCAAATAAATCAAGCTGATCGAACAAATCAATAGACCTCAATTTGTTAGCATTAACTGCCTAAAGTTCACTAGAGCATACCTAGGCTATAGAAATCCTGATTTTCTTATCTTCAATCATATGGTTTCGAAATGTTCGACCAACCTAATTTTTTGACATATGTCATTTTTCATGGGGCTAGTGGGCATCATAGTGTACGATGCCGACTAGAACATCACCATATATGAGAAATGTTATTGTTCACCAAAACTTGTAAACTTGGTAATGTTCGCTATTATTTTTTACCCTCATAAGTGAAAATTTCTGCTACTTAGCAATTGAACACTGCCTTGCCGGTGAGTGTGGGATTGATATGCCCACTTGCTAACCAAGGGAACCGGGATATCAGATGTCAATTGATAGCAGTAAACAAATTTTAGGCCAGTTGGGGACAATTTTATGGGGGTATATATGGTCCCAAACACCGAATAAACCCATAGCAACTCGTCTCTCTCTTAAGAAATAGACAGATTGACTTTGATTGACCCCTAGCAATAATCAAGTCTTTTACAATGACATCAAAAGCAACTAGAGCCACTGAGAGCTCATTCCAACAAAGTTATAAGTCTATATATATGCTTAAGCCCTTCATTCATCCCGTCATCCTCATAATACAAAGCAACTGGAACTGAGAAGCCATGGCATCCAATTCCCCCTTGTCTGTCTTGTTATTCTTCCTCTTAGTTTCTTCTTCCTATGCGGCTATTCCTTCTGCGTCTTCTATTGTACAAGCAGTGGCTCTTCTAAAATGGAAATCCAGCCTCCAAAACCAAACCCATTCTCTCCTCCCTTCATGGACACTTGATCCTAATAATGCCACAAATTCTTCTTCTCACATCAAAAGAAGAGGACCTCCGTGCAATTGGGTCGGAATCACTTGCAACATGGCTGGTAGCGTCACAGAAATAAACCTAGCAAGCCGCAGTTTGAGAGGTACATTCCATTACTTCAACTTCTCTTCTTTTCCTAGCCTTGTTAGACTTGATCTCAATGGCAACTCATTCTCTGGATCTATTCCAAACCACATCGGTAATCTTTCCAAACTCGTTTACCTTGATTTATCTATCAATCAACTCTCTGGAAAAATTCCATCCAATATTGGCCTACTAACAAGACTTCGCATCTTGTACCTGGATCAAAATCACATTGACGGCTCAATTCCTCAAGAAATAGGAAACCTTAGGTCTCTCAACGAGTTAACTTTGTATATTAACAATCTCACTGGTTCCATCCCTACTTCTTTAGGTAACTTGAGCAACCTTACCATCCTATATCTCCACGATAACCAACTTTCTGGTTTCATTCCTGCAGAAATAGGAAATTTGATAAACCTCATTAAGCTAGACATGCCTACCAACCATTTAACAGGTTCCATTCCTTCCACTATAGGAAACTTGACCAAGCTCACCTACTTGTCTTTGTTTGAAAATCAATTATCTGGTTCCATCCCTCCAGAGGTAGGAAAGCTTAGGTCGCTCAACGAGTTAACTTTGAATAATAACAATCTCACCGGTTTGATTCCTACTTCTTTAGGTAACTTGAGCAACCTTATCATCCTATATCTCTACGATAACCAACTTTCTGGTTCCATTCCTATAGAAATAGGAAACTTAACCAAGCTCACTGCATTGGACTTACATGAAAATCAATTATCTGGCCGTTTGCCGCAACCGATATGTCAAGGTGGGTCACTTGAAATGTTGATTGTAGCTAACAACCATTTTATTGGTCCAATACCGAAAAGCTTAAGAAATTGCACAAGCCTAACTAGAGTCCGACTTGAAGGAAATCAACTCACTGGAAATATATCAAATTACTTTGGTGTGTATCCAAAGTTGAATTACATTGATCTGAGCTATAATAAGTTGCACGGTGAGATATCAAAGAATTGGGGAGCATGTCCACTCCTGGTCAAGCTTAAAGATTTCTTGGAATAAAATAACTGGAAGGATACCACTCGAGCTTGGGAATTCTAGTCAATTGCAACTGCTTGACCTCTCAAAAAATCATATAGCAGGAGAGATCCCAAAAGAATTAGGGAGGTTGACTTCTTTGTTTCACTTGAATTTGAGCAATAACAAACTCGTTGGTGGTATACCTTTGGAAATTGGATTATTGTACCAACTTGATCATCTTGACCTCTCAACAAATAATCTAAGTGGGCCAATACCTGGACAATTAGGGAATTGCTCAAGACTATTACAGTTGGATTTGAGCAAGAACAATTTTCGTGAAACCATTCCCTATCAGATTGGTAATTTAGCTAATCTACAAGTTCTACTAGATCTTAGTCAGAACTCACTTGCAGGAGAGATACCATCGAAGCTTGGCGATTTGCATAACTTAGAAAAATTGAATATCTCTCACAATAAGCTTTGTGGTTCCATTCCATCCACCTTTGTTGAAATGGTCAGCTTGACAGTCGTTGATATATCCTACAATGAATTGGAGGGTCCTCTTCCCAATATCAAAGCCTTTCAAGATGCTACAGAAGAAGCATTTAAAAACAACAAAGGTTTGTGCGCAAGTATTAGAGGTTTGCAACCTTGCATTTCAGATACAAAAGAGGGACAAAACGTTGTAGTTTTGATCGTACTTTCACTTTTAGGAGCTCTATTTCTTATAATTGGCTGCATTGGAATTTTCTATATCTTTCGCCCAATAGCAAGAAATGTAGAGAAAGAGCCGAATAAAACTAATAGTAAAAACTTGTTCTCAATATGGAGCCACGATGGAAGAATGGTGTGCAAAGACATTATTGAAGTGACAGAGGACTTTAGCAATGAGTATTGCATTGGAGTGGGTGGATATGGAAGTGTTTATATAGCAAAGTTGTTAACGGGCCAGGTTGTTGCTGTAAAGAAACTTCACCCATCACAAAATGGAGAGATGGCTGATCTAAAAACTTTTAAAAGTGAGATTTGTGCATTAACAGAGATACGGCACCGAAACATCGTGAAATTATATGGTTTTTGTTCACATGTGCGACACTCATTTTTGGTTTACGAATATTTGGAAAGGGGTAGTTTGGCTAAAATCTTAAGCAAGGTAGAAGGAGCGAAAGAACTAGATTGGATGAAGAGGATAAGTGTTGTTAAAGGCGTGGCCTATGCTTTATCTTACATGCACCATGATTGCTCACCACCAATAGCTCATCGAGACATAACAAGTAACAATATTTTGTTGGACTCAGAATATCAAGCTCGTCTCTCTGACTTTGGCACTGCTAGACTTCTACGGTATGATTCATCCAATTGGACTTCACTTGCAGGAACATATGGATATGTTGCCCCAGGTGATGTAGCTCTCTCTCACTCTCTCTCTAATCACCTTTTTTTCGAAATCTTTTACATATAAAATTTCTAGTTTATCAAAATATTTTTAGATAAAAGTATTTTTAAAATTGGGTTATTGATTTCTATATATTCAATAAATTCTTTTTAAAATGTACCACTAATGTTTTTGACTTTTAATTTATTCCATTATACAAAATTAAAATAACCTATCTTATTCTCTACAATGATATTTCAATATTCTTGATGATTTTGTATACACAACGAGACATACAGGTTTGCTAGTGTGTTAGGAAACCCCTTAATTAGGGCATAGCCTAGATGCCATACCAAATGGGCAATCCTAACTAATTTATCTATGGATATTTCTTTCTTTGCAGAACTTGCTTACACCATGAAGATTACTACGAAATGCGATGTATACAGCTTCGGGATTGTTGCTCTAGAAGTAATAATGGGAACACATCCGGGTGAACTCATCTCCTCTCTATCATCATCATCGTTGGTGTCATCATCGATTGGGCAAAATATACTACTGAAGGATGTGTTAGACCAACGCATCTCGCTTCCCATATTTCATGTTGCTCAGGAAGTAGTATCCATTGTTAAGCTGGCATCTGCATGCTTGCATACAAGTCCACAATGTCGTCCGACCATGCAAGAAGTATCACAAAAGTTATCAACTCCAATGACACATTTTATGGAGCCCTTTAACACAATCACATTGGGACATTTGTTGAATCTCAATATGTAATTGCATTGGTTTAGTAATGTGTTGGCTAAGAGTACTGTTTGGCTGCTCATTGTACATTATTATTTTGAGTTTGTTTTTTTGCCAAGTCATATATGGATATATCAGTCTCCTTTTTGGGATAACTGTAGTCTGAATGCATAGTTAGCAAACATTTAGGTGTCTAGTTTAGTCCAATCTAATTTCATTTTAATGTTTGTACTCAACTTAATGTCTTTAATGACACTTGTTGGTGTTGTAAAAATTTAGGGATAATTAAACATGCTAATAGAACTAAAAATAATACTTAAAGATTGCACACGAGACAATAACATTTTGTCAAGCACAAATTAACAAAAATCAGAAATAAGAAATAGAGAAAACTTATCGATTAGTGTTAGCGTTTCTACTGAAGCACGATACTAAATCGTTGTCCTTAAGACCGATTTCGCCCCCCTTAGAGTATCTCCTTTGATGCAAATGGGTTATGGCGGCCATTCTCCAGGATTCAACAGTTGCGGTCCAATAACGTGCACTCGCAAATTAGACTCACTAATAAACTTCTGATATGACACCCAACTCAATAAAGCTCAACTCAAAATATATGAGATAAAATATGAAAAGACTCAACTCTTTTTCTACAAAAAAAAACTTAGAGATGAAACCTTCTCTACAAGAAACCTTAGAGGTGAAACCCCTTTTATAATTGAGATTTCTTCTTATGATGATAATGAGCATTGATAACCCATATCACAACCCACTAATGAAATGGGTTACACAAAATTAAAAACCCTTTAAAATAGAAAATCAGTTATAGAATTAAAGTGACATTAAATTTTTTATCATAAATTAAAAAAAAATACAACAATCCCTCACATGATACAAATTTTAAAAACGAGTTGGGTAGTCGTGAAAATGAAGTGCATTGGTATTGATGTTTTTTGGAATTTGAATCAATACTTAATGCAAGCAAGACAGGATTTACAGGAATTTGGTAAAATAATATTCTTGAACCGAACGACTTTATTGTAAATCAGCTGCGCATGCCACACACACAACATTCTTGATATTAGATAAGTTCTAACGGTTTGGTACATTTCGGCCTTGCACCCTACCTGAATTTTCATGAGTGCTCTAGAGAATTTTCCTAAATTTTCATAAGAAGCGACCCAACTTTTACACTCACATAGGTGAATCTATCAAGTGTGTACTGTAACTAAACACACCACTTATAAAAGGATATGGATACATTAGGAGTTTAACTCAACCTCACACTGTTACAGTTAGCACTATTTACACTATAGGGAAGGACTATCAAATATGATAGTGCTCTCATCGAATGATCAAGTGACTTGTTTTTACCCATTGAACCTATTTTCTAGGATCTCCATTCATATAGGTTGGGTTACCATCACTTCCATTCATGTAATAGGCTTAAGGCCCATCCTCCTTGATGTTTATTTACTAGCTAGTCCACTTAATTAACGGGTCCACACTGTAATTACTCTCTCTTAGAGTGATTAACTAACCATTTGTATGATAAACATTTACAGGATAATCACCTGCAAGATAATCATATACAGTACATGTAGAGACCCGAATCTTTTTTATGTCTTTATTACAAGTATTAGGGGTATTATAGTCCTTGTGATGTTTTAATGTTTATATACTTATATCTAATTAGTATAGTGTGATTAAGGCTTAATCAAACTTGTAATCGGAGGGATGTCATATCACACCCTGATGTCATATCCAGTTTTGACACCGTTTATTGGAATTGAGTGATTCTTGAACCATTAGAAAGGTATTGAAACCCTCTTCAAGATTCATGTTTAATGTTTTTCCTTATTTTTAGTCTAAGCTAAGTCAAAAATGGGTTTTACGAGGTTTTGTCTGATGAAATTACAAATCAGTCAACTTTGGAGAATTTTTGGTCTATAAATAAAGGAGAATTTAGAAATTCTAACGCCAGAAATGTTCGTTTTCGAAAGACGAATCTAACACAAGTTGAATTCGTCGAAATCCGATGAACGAGTCAAAAGTTATGGCCAAAATAGTAGAGTAGGTTAGAAATCTGCAGAACACCGATCGCTCGGTCAGAAGTAGCGATCGATCGGTCCAAAACCAATCGATTGGTAGCTATCGACTGGTCCAAAATTTCGTATGGGGAAATTTTTCAGAGAGTATGTTTTTGACCAATCGCTCGGTCATAAACACCGATCGATCGGTAGGCGACCGATCGCTCGGTCATAACCACCGATCGATCGGTCTTTCGTGTTTTTGACAAAATTTTAGTAAGGACTTTTAGGTCTTTTCGTTCTCAACCCTTGGGGCTATAAATAGGGGGTCCTACTCGAGATATTAAAATACTCTACCTATTTCTAACCTAATTTGGTAAAAAGGGAGAGAAAACCTAGGGTTTTGAGAGAGGGGTTGCTTGGAGAAAAAGGAGATTGCTAGAAGATTGAGAGGAAAGCTTGGAGATCATCCTCAAAGCTTCCCCAAATCACCTCGGGAGCATTTTGAATCCAAGGGAAGGATTCCTAAGGTCGATAAACTCCCTAACTCAACTCTATTAATGAAGTTTGATGAATATTAGTTTAATATGAATGATAGAAATGATAATTTGATTGTTTTCCCTGATTATGTATGAATTAAGCTTACTAGAGATGAAAATAGATTTATACTATGGATGGATTGAACGGAGGAAGGGAAATACTATGGAGGATTGGGATGAATGTATGGATATGGAGTATGTTTAGGTTGTGTGAATGGATGATGGTGTGATGGAATGTTGAAAATGGGAAAGGGCAAAGTATTCATAATTAACGCACTCTAAATGTTTGTTGAAATGTCTAAGAATGATAAATATTAGTATGGTGCTTTTGATTATGAAGAAATTAAGTTAAGTGAATATTGTGTTATGATAAATTATGCTCTATTTACTTGTATGGTGATCGGTATTCAGGTAGGCCAAACCTTAGAGGAAAATCATCCACGTTGGGAATTCTCTAACTAGGGAGATGTAACCTAGCGGAGTTTCCTAACGGAAGGTCAAAATCTAATGAACGACTTATTGGAATTCCAATCACGACACTCAAGCACACGTACACTTGCATGGTAAGTATTCAAGTCTCATGAGTTCACTTGTCTTACAAGCATGCATGCATTGGATATGAATATGTCATGAATTATGCCATGAAAGAATGATCCCCCACTACGAACATCCACTCTACGCGTTGTCGCACTCATGTTATGCTATGAAAGAATGATCTCCCATTATGAACATCCACTCTACGCGTTGTCGAACACTATGAATTATGCGTTGCCAGGACAAAACACTATGAATTATGCGTTGACGGGACAAACACACTATGAATCATGCATGTATGAGTCTATGCATAAGTTAAGGCAAGTTCATGAATAAGAATTGCACAAATACACGAGTCAAAAAGATGTTATGATATGTTATATGCTTCGCACTCTGATTATGTCTATTCTACGTGAAATTATTATGATTAAGCTTAGATAAACTGAGTTATAATATTATTATTGCTCATGCTACCTTATGTTGTTGTTAGTTTGTTTATCCACTGAGTATTCCATGCTCAGTCGACCTGTTATTGTCTTCAGGTTTAGGAGGAGAACCGTAGACCGATGAGGTTTACGTTGAAGAGGGGGAGGAAGGTGAGCTTCCTGAGGAAGAGGCTAGGGATTTTGACAGTTATCCCTATTGAGTAGTTTTAGCATTTCTTTTTGGAAGAGATATTTGTATCAGACTTTTGACTTCTAGTTGATGTTGCCTTAGTTATTTACCGTGTGGATGTTTTAGACTATTTCGTTTTTGAGGAGCCATAGTATGTGGACTATCATTGTACAGGATAGTTTGACTTTTTATGATCGGAATTTTACTATCCTCACTTTTAGAAGACTTGTGTAGTACGCCTTGTATGCATGGTTTTTAAGCAGGTTTAAGTAATGTGGCGATTCCAAAGTCCTATTTTAGCCTTGTAGGATTTTGGGGTCGTTATAGAGGTGGTATCAGAGCTCAAGACGTTAGAGTCCTTATGGCTAAGGTATTATGTATAGAATGTAAGAAGATGTCAACCTTAGGGAAGCAACATCAAGTTTAGGATTTTAAAATTGTTCAGGATTGAGTTTTGGTTAAGCGTAGAGTTAAGCATTTATGTGAGTGTGTCCCTAAATTAATTGTTTTCTTCTTCTCAGGACTGTAAGCATGAGGAGGGGCGGAAGAAAACAATTGACATGAAGGGGGCAGTGTGACCGATGGGGATACTCCAGAGGGTACTCCCCAAGGGGATATGAGTCGGGCCATGGAAGCGATTGCTGCAGCCATGGAGAGACAGGCTGAAATTATGGCCCAACAGACGGCATTGCTAGCAGCTGGTCAAACTAGGCAAGAGAGGCCGGCTGATGTGCACCCACCCCGATATAATGGAGTGGAAGCTTTCAGGAGAATGGGTCATCCAGCCTTCTATGGGAGTACGGATCCATCGGTGGCAGAGTTGTGGATTATGCAATTGGAGAAGATATTCTCTGTGCTCAAGGCTACTGATGAACAAAGAGTGAGGTGGGCCTCATTTATGATGGAAGGAGAGGCAGAACATTGGTAGAGGGCGGCATCCAGGAAGAGAAATGAGGTACGGTTTGGACAGGAGTGGACATGGGGAGAGTTCCTCGATGTCTTCTATGAACAGCATTTTCCGACATCTGTGAGAGAGCAGAAAGAGATCGAGTTCTCTATTCTTAAGCAGGGGAGCATGTCAGTGGCCGAGTATGAGGCCAAGTTTGTAGAGTTATCCCGGTTTGCGCCTTATCTGATCACGACGGAGAGTATGAAGGCGAGGAGATTTGAAGGAGGTTTCAGGGATCACATCCGAGACAAGGTAGAGATCCTACGTCTTGGATCATGTCGAGAGGTAAGCGAACGAGCTTTGATTGCTGAGAGGAGGTCGGCTGAGTTTTTGAGGAAGAAGGGATTGCAGGAAGGCAAGTATGACTTGCAGGATAAGAGGCCAAGGATGGAAGGTCCAGCTCCAGTGGCTAGGCCAACCCCGTATCAGAGGCCAGTAGTTGCACCCACTGTTCGCCATGCTACTCCTCAGGCACCACGAGCCGCCCCACCTGCCCCATGGGTGACTACTTATGAGGTATGCCGTTACTGTAGTAAGAGGCATGTGCCGGGTGAGTGTCGAGCAGTCACAGGGGGATGTTTTCATTGTGGTAGTATTGAGCATCAGATTCGTGATTGCCCAGTTCGGAGTATGCAGATGCCACCACAGAGTCAGCCTTAGGGAACTAGACCCCCAGTTAGGCAGCCAGTACAGCAGAGGCCATCTCAGGGTCAGAGGCCCCAGCAGCCTCGCCAGCCAGCTCAGGGTCGAATGTTTGCTACCTCAGAAAGGGATGCACAGGCGTCCGACGACGTTGTGCAAGGTACGTCTATTTGTGTTTCTAGTTTATTCAAATATTGTTCTGATGCTATGTGTGTGATATAAAACATTATGTAGTATGATGTATGATGTATGTATGCATTCTTGATTTGACAAATTAGCTTCGTGTATTAATTCAGGCTCATTGTTGATAAATGATTTCCTCGCTCATGTTTTGATCGATACTGGATCTACTCACTCATTCGTCACACCTAGTTTTGCACGAGAGTTTCTGATGGAGCCAAGTCTGTTAGATCGTGAATTGTCTATTGCTACTCCTGTTTGTAGTTCAGTCATCACTGATAAGGTCTATCGAGATTGTGATATTCGAATAGGTCAGAGAGAGATGCCAGCTGATCTGATTATCCTCAAGTTCCAAGACTTCGACATCATACTAGGCATGGATTGGCTTTCTAAATACCATGGGCATGTCGACTGTTTTGGGAAGATAGTCAACTTTAGACCAATCAGTGAGCCTCCTTTCCATTTCCAAGGGTTGAAGAAGAAAGACTTAGCTTGTTTTGCGGCATTGAGTCTTACTACCTCGGAAGCACCAGATTCCTTAAGTATCCATGTTGTAGAGGAATTCATGGATGTCTTTCCTAAAGACTTACCGGGTTTACTGCCAGATAGAGAAGTAGAGTTCGTAATTGAGTTGGCTCCGGGTATGGCACCCATTTCTAGAGCGCCATATAGGATGGCTCCAGCAGAGTTGAAAGAGCTTAAGGAACAGATTGATGAATTGCTTGATCTTGGATTTATCCGACTAAGTATATCACCTTGGGGAGCTCCTGTTTTGTTTGTGAAGAAGAAGGATGGTTCGATGAGGATGTGCATCAACTATCAGCAACTGAACAAGGTCACTATCAAGAATAAATATCATTTACCAAGGATCGATGATTTGTTTGATCAGTTGCAATGAGCTAAGTATTTCTCCAAGATTGATTTAAGGTCGGGCTACCATCAGTTGAAGATAAAGACAAAAGATGTGCCTAAGTTTGTATTCCGGACCAGATATGGGCATTTTGAATTCCTAGTCATGCCGTTCGGTTTGACAAATGCTTCGGCAGCATTCATGGATCTCATGAACAGAATCTTCAAGCCGACTCTGGACCGCTTTGTGATCGTGTTCGTGGATGACATTCTAGTATACTCCAGGACACAGAAGGAGCATGAGATGCATCTCCGGATCACATTGAAGATACATCGTGAGCATAAGCTATATGCTAAGCTTAGCAAGTGCGAGTTTTGGCTAGAAAAGGTGACATTTCTAGGCTATGTGGTGTCAGAAGAGGGGATTTCAGTTGATCCTGCTAAGATAGAAGTAGTGGAAGGATGGGGAAGGCCAAAGAGTGTTACAGAGGTTCGAAGTTTTTTGGCATCATATGTGGAGCCATAATATGTGGACTATCATTGTACAGGATGGTTTGACTTTTTATGATCGGAATTTTATTATCCTCACTTTTGGAAGACTTGTGTAGTACGCCTTGTATGCATGGTTTTTAAGCAGGTTTAAGTAATGTGGTGATTCCAAAGTCCTATTGTAGCCTTGTAGGATTTTGGGGTCGCTACAGTACAACCATGTACATGATATTCATCTATAAAATGACTAGCATAATACTTCGTCTGACGTATATGTTAAGACTCTCATTATAGATATAATTCATTGCCAAGGTGGATCTTATTCTTATTTTTGCGTCATTCAACAAATAAGATTCTAAGCCAGTCACATTCTTTACATCTCTACTCTACAGGCATGTAAATTCAATCTTTATAGTGGAATGAGTTTTTTCTGCTTGGATGATTTCCAAGAGATAGCACCACCAATCTAGGATGATTAAACTCACCTGAAATTTTGATCTCATAGAGATAATAATATATCCTCAGATATATAAATTCATGTTATTTTAACCAAATTTACATTTGCTTCTACCATGTCAAATTTATATGACTAAATCATTGACATATAATTCTCATAACTATGGTTACAAATAAACTCTAGGTTTATTCTCATAACATATCATTGACATAGAAACAAATGTTTTACTAAGCTTCTTGAAAACCCATTATATACACATATAGACACTATCAAATTTGTTGGTTATGGAACTATATACAATAGATAGTCACATTCCTTTAGATATTTACCCAAGTTTGAGATTCTCATATTCTTCACTTGAGTCATGTTATATGTTTTAACATGACTACAGAAAGCAATCAAATTGTACCACTTAATTAGCAAGATACCCCCACACTTTTAGATATGCAAATTTTTTTTTTAATACCTCATACGGAGTCTTGCTTAAGCTATTTTAATCATACAACATGTAGAAATGATAGCTTTTCCCACAAAACATTTATGGTAATTCACACTTTCTAGTGTTTAAATCATGTATCTACTATGATTTCTAGTAATGAACTAGGAACTATATTTCTTATGATTTTCACATGCATCAAAAGGATAAATCATGCATAATCATAATTTCATGAGTTTGTTTCACTAACAAGAGTGAATTAAAATTCATTTGCAAATCTCATCCCATCTGAAAATGAGGTCTAACCATTATTTTACATCATTATAGTATAATGGTAAAGTCTAGACCAAGATATTAAGAGCCTCTAACTCTAGTTATCCAATCCACTAGCCTAGGTCAAGCGGATATCTGTATATACACAATGTCTTGTAGAAAATAGTTTAATTAGAACATCATACTAGCTATTATTCTTGAGCACTATATACACATCTACACAATTAATATTCTCATGCTCTCATTTTTGTAAATTGTCCCAAAATTTTAAATATTATATCATACACCACCCAAAGATCAAAAATGGGTTTCTCTAGGAGAGCATTTAAAAAAAAATTATTTCATTCTCCACATGGGTCAACTAAGCCACATAATCCAAATGATATATATGAAGAGGATTCAAATGATATGAAGAGTTAACATGTGAGTCAGATCACATAGGTTTCATAAGAAAATCTAAGCAACTTCTTTCACAGCAATAAAATGAAAGATCATATGATCCAAAGCAACATTTAAATTAATGATCCTCTATCAATAGCTTAAAGCAAAATAAACAATATTTTATGGAGGATGATGGTGTACTTATCCCTGCAACCACCATTACTAGAAATATGGTGCACAAGCACAAAGATTAGTAGTGGAACCAACTAAATTCCAAAATAGATATATAGGTAGCAAACTTTGTTACCATACGGACCAACCACACTCCATCAGGATGTCCTCAATATATATATATATATATAGTTCAATCTACTCGATTTTGAATGAGGCAATATTATTTTCAAGCCATTCCATGAATTAAAGTACTATATGTGAACTCATTAGGTTATAATACTTTTTAGACCATCACAATGAAGAGCCTCAATGTGTCCCACAAATGCCCCTCTTTACATCGTATGCAAATAATTACTATGCACAAAACCACATTCAGACTAATACCCCGGTTTAGCACTTTATGAAGCATCTCTATAGCTTCTTCTCCCTTCGGTACAATTCCATGAATCAATATTACATTAGTTATTGAGAAGATTATTTATTTATTATTATATACGCCACAGTAGGATGAGTAGGTTACAGATTGGCAAACATACAAATGCATACCTAATTCCCTCACACCAAAACATAAGATTCCATCAGTGAATATGGCATGGTTAACAAAAACATGGTAGCCATGTATTGATTGAGGTGTAATGGAGTTATTTGAAATAATTTTCTGCAGTTGAACGATTGCAGCATAACCTGCCTTTGTTCCCATTAATTTACAGTTAGAGCCTTGTCCATCGAGCAACTCCAGTTAAGAACTTCCAAAAACAGTCAATAGCATTACAGCCATTGATTGCTACGTTGATAACCGACCGGCACTGCTCTAACGCTCAACTTAGCAAGGCGGGTTCGTAGAATCTTGGGTGACCAATCCTACTTGGTTTTTATTTCGTTTCAACTTTTATTTTTTTCATTTTTGTTAATGATGTATGGGGGGAGAGCAAACAGAGAGGACTTAAAGAAAGAATTGACATCCCAAAAAGAAGAGGTAAATCGTACATAAATTTGAGGATCAAGTGGTTGAAGGTGAGTGGCAAGAATTTTAGTTCTTTCTTGCATACTCCAATATAAGAATGAACTCAATCACATTAGAAGGATAAATGTTAATATACAGATGGTGAAGGATTGAAGTTGAGATTAGAAGGAAATTTCTTGCTTCTTTGTGTATTTATACACTTTAGAAGGTTGCTCTAGACTGAGTCTTGACTAGATATCATTTTGACATCCTAGAGCTTGCATGTGCCAGTTGGCTTGAAAGAAATTTTGAAGAGAAAATTCGGAGATGGGGACAACACATTAGGTCCTGAGGAGTTTCATCCTGAGGAAAGGGGGATAAAACCTTAAACCTATCCTTCATTACATTCATTCCGAAGAAAAGAGGTGGAGTAAATTAGCAACTAGACCAATAAGCCTTGTGAGTAATGTTTACAAAATAGTGGCCAAAATACTTTCTTCTCGCTCTGAGCTAGGAATTTGACTTTCATTTAAATTAGCGACAAGGATATCCCGAACTCGAATAAGAAAAAATACATAGTCGCCATCTATCCCAATTTTGAGGTTGGATAAGAAACCCCTATTGTTAACGTCTAGAAATTATGGGTAAGGGGATTTTATTGTGCACTAGGAAAAATACATAGTTGCAGCCGGTCATTGGGGAGGTATAAACTATGGTTATCTTGTGCTCATGATTGTCAACATCTTTGTCTTTGTACCTTACTCTATTTGATGCCGTCTGGGTATGTGACAGCTGTTGGGGAAGAGGAAGGATTGGATAAAGAAGTGTAGAGGATGACTCAAGAAATTGTTGCTGTAGTCTTTTCTTTTCTTGAATGTATGGTTCTACAAGGTACACTACACTTTGGACTTGACTTGAACTTGGCTTTGTGAGATGCTCCACTCAAATGGAGACTCTCACCATTTATAGGTACAAGAAGATCTTCTACATACATTAGACTCTTACCTCATTTCATGACAAGCTCTTAGGATTTTGACTTAATTGCATCATGCTTTGAGATGTGATAGTCAATGTCGTGATTGTATCTGTCTAGTGGATGCTTACATCTGTTTCATCATGTGATACTCGCAATCTAGGCCGTGGTTGTAGCTGTTATGTGGTAGCCGATTTCCACATATTGCAGCCTTTGCAGTCCTTCCCAGTTGCTGACGTAGGGCTGCGTTTGATGCTCTACTGATTTTGATCCTGATAACTACTGATGCTCAGTTGGCTCCATTACACCTCATTTAGTTTGTACCCTGCCATTTGTTTCAGAGATCAGCTTGAACTAGTAATATTCTTCCAGTCTTAAGGTTATGTCATCATTAACCCTTTTACACTCCAACTATGTTTTTATATGAATGTGTTCATGCCTTCAATTATGTTAATTATTATGCCATTGACCCAATTAAGAGGCTAAATTTCTTATGATCAATGATATGTGGTTAGTTTAGGTTTACTTCTGTGAAGTTCTTCCACACTGGTAATGGTAGTTGTGCTTAAACTTTCTTTAATGTGCTAGCTGCTTATGTATGCTCCGAAATATTCTTGTTCCTTTTTGTTTGAGCCGGCACTACAAGAAATTTACCGCGCAGCGACGGAACTTTTCCGTCACTAATATGCAATTTTCCGTCTCTATTACTATTAGCAACGGAAAAATATCCATCGCTAATCCGTTACTGTTGCTTCCGTGGCTAAAGGTTTTTTGTGACGGAAATATATTTCCGTTGCTAATAGTGACGGCAATTATCCGTCGCTACTGATGGTATATTGAATAAGAAATTTAGTAACGGAAATTTATTAGCGACATAAATATTTACGTTACTATTAGAGACGGACATATTTCCGTCACTATTAGCAATGGAAATATTTCCGTCTCTACTAACTTAGTAGCAACAGAAATATTACCGTCACTAATAAACTAGTAGTGACGAAAATATTTCCGTTCCTACTAAGTTAGTAGCGACGGAAATATGTCTGTCTCTAATAGCGACGGAAATATGTCCGTCTCTAATAGCGACGGAAATATGTCCGTCTCTAATAGTTCATTATTGACGGTAATATTTTTGTTGCTACTAAGTTCTTAGTGACGGTAATATTTCCGTCACTAATACTTTAAAAAAAAAAAAAATAATCTAAATGCTAACTCGAATGTACTGCACCTGTATAGACCTACATACATTCTAATTCATATTTTCATCCATCCTTTCATTGAACACATACATTTCAATTCACATTTTCACAAACCCTGTACATCCATTCATTCACATACATTCCAATTCACATTTTCATCCACCCTGTACATCCATATTCATACACATGACTCCACAAAACCTGTACATCCATTCACATTTTCATTAATAAATCCATTCATTCATTTGCATCCACAAAACCTATACATATCCATTCACATTTTCATTCATAAAACATGTACATCCATGTTCACATTTGCATTCACAACACCTGTACATCAATTCACATTTTCATTCACAACAGTTTGAGTGCATCTGCTTTAAAATGGAAGGCCCCACTTCATGTTTATTGTCGTTGGAATTTTAATTTGGCGGTTGAGGTTTAAGGAGGTGATTTAAAACTCTTGATACTACCTACTATGGAGAGCTCAGTAGCTAGATTAAACATCCAACAATTTCAAGGTGCATCCGCTTTAAAATGGTAGGCCACACTCCATGTTTAGTGCCATTGGAATTTAATCCGGTGGCTGAGCCCTCGATATTACCTACTATCAAGAGTTTTAAATCACTTCCCTAAACCATTTCTTATTCTTTTTGAAAAAATTATTTATTTTTTTAAGAATTTGGGCAGAGTCTCATTGGTATTTTAGAGCATTGGTATTTTAGAGAAATGGGTCCACAGGACCGGATCACCTAATAAACATCCAGTATGCATGATTTATAAAGCTGTCTATCCACTGTCCACTTATATGAGATAACAACAATATGATTTTCAAATTGTATGCACTTTGAGATCACATGTCTAAATCAAAAAGCTCTAAGACCATTTTAGTTATCTATATCTAAAATTATCTCAAATGTTCAAACAAACATGTAGAAAAATAGACTTATATGAGACATAAACCAAAATAAGCATTTTTGTTTCAACATGTAAGTAATTCACCAAAGTGCTGGGAAGGGAAAAACAGAGCATGATAAACATCTACTATGCAAATAAGAAAGTGTATGGGAGATCCTGTAAACCAAAAAGTCACCACTACTAAGTGAATAAAAAAACCAGTCATGTGAGATCATCATGCATCTGTGTATCATCAGGAGTCTGTGTAGCATCGGGGTCCGTAGCAGGTGTCGATCTGAAGGGTATATGTGAGTCGGCATTCATATGGGACATCCAATCCTCAAACGCCTTCATCCGGGTGTTCATGGCACTCATCTCAGCCCGCATCTCTTCTGTAGTAGCCACCAAATTCTTGTTCAGGTTAGCTAATTCTTCGGCCCTCCTCTTCCAATGGTCAGCATCTAGAGAGCGAAACTGAGAGGGTTTAACACCCAGTCCATACGTACGAACCCGCCCATGCGTGTCTAGACCCATGACCTGGGTGAACACCTCATTCCTGGCGGTGCTACTAGTGGTACCCTCCGGATGCTGGCTAACTAGCTCATCCATTTGTGACTGTATACACAAAATACCGTTGATTGCAATTTAGGAATAATGACGGATGTCGAAATTTATTAACAATCAATTCATGTGATGATATAAGCATAAATAAAGATCAGCTGATGCCTGGTCGACAAACGTCCCATCTCGGCGAACATGCATCATATGGTACATCTGCATCCTATCTGGCTCTTGTCCGTTTGGATCTCGTGCTTGCTATCCTCGTGAATAAAACAACAATTTTTTCGCCTTTAGGTAAATGATTAATAATAGATAAAAATGACAAAAAGATAGTCACTGATATGTCACAATTAGTACTACTTAATATGCAAGCATACCGCATCTGCCCTATACTGGGCGAAACTCCGCGTCCCTGCCGTATGAGACGTATGCAGATGCGATCTGTTCTCCTGGTTTCTTCTACTCATAGCCTACAAATGCAAATAACATCTAATATTAATATGAGGTCTGTATGAGGTGTGTACCGAGTGTCAGAGATTTAAACATGTGATCTCAAAGGGATACCTTCGCCCGGTTGGAACGCCGATGAGCCACCATGGCTCTCCATTGCGCTAGAATGGCCCTATGATCGACACTGGCCATCTGGTCATCTAATGAGAGCAATTGATTGTGCCATTCCCTCCATAGCCGATCCTTCCAATTCTTCCAGAGAGCATCACATTTTTGGTCTACCCAAGCCCGCGTCTCTGCTCTTGGGGGGAGGTCGAATACCGTCTACATCACAATGATTAGAGTTACATGTTATAACATTCTCGGTTGTGTATATTGAATGAAAATATATAATTCAGAAATAAAAGAAAGGGTACATAAGTGCATAAACATAATACGAAGAAAGGATGCATATAATCCCATTCGTTTTTGTTTGTAATTAACTGTTATTGTATGTATAGTTGTATACTAATTAAACATTCAATTAAATTGATATATTGGATCCTGTTAATCTCATGATTAGTTAAAAAAATACTGGGTTCAAGCCATCACAAATGCAAACTAACTTGGAGTTGCTATAGTTCAGAAAATAAGGATTGGAGCTTAAAACTACTTGGACCAGCTTTACCCATTAACATTCAAGAGAGTTAACCATGGACTTGTGCATATCAAGCTCATCTCTAGCTTTAGCAACATAGCCTTGCAAAAGCAAGTAGATGTCACTGGGAAAACCAAAACAACTAGTCATCACCAGTATGTTGGTATGGCCATTCTGTTTTTTCTCTCAAATCCCACCAGCTAATTGTATGATATATCTACTGGTGCAGATTTTAAGCCAAAGACAAGGAGTTCTTGAAAAACCCCATCTCTTCAAATCATATCATCCATATGTTGTCTCAACTTTTAAGGACCATAATAGATACCATATGTTGAAATTCCCTCTGTATTACTATTTTCATCTCAAATACTCTGTTTTACTCTTTTTTTTCCTCCCAATTAAAGCCTTGTGTTCATTGTATAATCTATTGAAGATGGCCTCAAGGGAAGTACAAGGATGGTGGTTAAGGATCCTCATGATAGGCTGTGGCCTGTAGTAATCTGCATCCCTCAAAAGGGTCTTGTTGATCTGGGGGTTGGTTGAGGGATAAATTTCAAAGTGCAAACAGTTTGGCAGTAGGGGATACCTGCATATTTGAGTTTTTTCGAAGGGGCAATGTTCTTCGTGTTATTCCTATGTCAAATTTTATTTGTTGGCTGCTGCTACACAATTGCCATCACCATCTTTTATTAAGCTCCCAACTGTCTGTGTTACCAACTCCCATGTGGATGATCCACAATTGGATCATGTTTTAGAACCGTCTTCCCGAACACGAACAAATGAAGCCCTATCTCTTTATTTTCCGTGTTTATCTTGCAAAACCCTATACCATTCCCTAAACCTGTCTAACCTTGCTGCCACAGTATTCCTGCAGCCCCTGCATTTGTCATATTGTCACTGTAACCCCCCTACAGCCATCCCCCGTCAGGCACAGGCCACCCCAGCTATTCCCCTGCAGCCGTAAGCCACCCCAACCCCTCCCCTGAGCTGTCCAACATTTTGTCAGTCCCTTGTATCAATACTACAGCGCTTACCTACCCTTTTCCTTATTGCTGCCCTATTCCCAGTCACATACCAACACTGCAATCTTGTCCCAGCCACTTGTTCCAGCATTGAGACGAAGCCATCCCTGCTGTCCTTGCTACCACTTTGTCCTACAGCCTCTTGTGACTGCTGTAGCACCCCCAACAGCCTTCCCCTATTGTTGTTACAGCCCTCCCACCCCATCCCCATTGCAGCTGCACTTCTCCCATATACCCCCCTTAATCCTAAAGTAGTAAAACCCCAAAATGCTAACCCTGGATTTCATATTTAATGCTCCCTTAATTGCTGCTGGATTGTGTTGTTTTAGTTTAGTCCCATTACTATGCTTGAAAACATACCTAACATGAATAGGTTCATTTATACCCATTGTTGAGCCTAAAACTAATTCCAATACAATAAATTGAACAAGGAAATAACTTCGGTTATTGGCTTAAAATCCCCAAGCTAGTGGAAGTTCCCACTCCCATTATGATCAACTAAATCAGAACTTCAACTTAATTATTCAACTCCAGTTCAGATACAGTGACTGAGATAGGTAAACTAAGATATATAGAATGTTAAACCCATAGACTACATTTCTTCCTTATTGTACTCATCCCTGTAAAATTTTATGGTTTAAGCAACAACATACTAATGCACAAGTTATTTAGTATACTTGTATAGATTTTCAATATAAGGTTGTGTGCGTGGTTGGTTCTCTGAGTTCGACTCTCTCAACTAGAAAGGAGGTGTTGTCAAACTCCCTTCTGTTCCTCTCCATACACTCAAGTAATAGCTCCTAGAAGAAGGCTTCACAGAATGCTCAAAGAGGCATTCACAGAAAATGTCAGAGACACTTTATGCAAAAAAAAAAAAACCCTTGATATTCCAAAACACCCGTACAAATATTTTGATAATTTGACAGCAAGGTTGTTGTTTAAGTAGTACCAATATAGTCAAAATGTTGCCTAAACAACACCTAGGGCCTTAGGCCACCACCTTGCCTAGCAAAGACCCTTATTGAGTGGAGGTCACCTAATTGTACCTAGGCCTCATCTCCTGCACACCAAATTGCTAATAACAAAGGCATCTGATACTCACATAAAGTTGGATTTTGTAGAAAAACATAGGAAGATAAATTCACACACACGGAGATATAGTGTTGACGCGAAGATATACAATTATTTAAGCCAACAACTGCATTTAACTTGTAATTTTGAAGCAAGCACTCCACTCTAAGTAGAGGACAATTAAGTAACAAATGATCTACTGTTCTATCCTTGACCATCTAATTCAAAAAGTATCTCTTAGCTAATTTTTCCTCATTGCTCTTTAAGTAGTCTAAAATTCAAAATGAGAATTTCTTAGCATTCCCATACTATTTATAATTTCTTTGCATTCCAAATTATTCTATTCGAAGCAAATAGGGTGTAAGAATCATAAATAAGATAGATCAAAATAGTACTCAGCCAGATGTGAGTAAACTTTGGTCTTACTAGTACTCTATCCATCACGCCTTGCTTCACGGAGTCAGGAACTAGCCGCCAGTCCGGGTAACTGATGGGGACAATATCCCCATCCATCGCCAAAACCCCTATAAAGCGCGATAATCGACCTGCATTAGTCCCTGTGGGCTGTCCAACGTCGTTAACCACCACTAAGAGGCGGGGCTGACCCGATGGCGGTGGTGGAATGGCCCTGTTTGGTCCCCTAGTCCGTTTGCACGGTGGACGGCCTGAACACAATAAAAAAAATTGTATCAGATTCACACAAGTTAAATACACAAATTTTTTAGATCAATAGACAAAATCATTCAATTACCTAACAAAGGAACAACCTCGTGATGGTCTGGCCCGTCTTGCTGCTGAGGTGGCAAACCAACCTGTTGCGATCCTGCAGGCTGGCTGGAACTCCTAGTCTCATGTTGGGAAGCCCCAATCTGACTAGTGTTCTCATGGTGCCGGCTTCTCTTCCTTATTGTACTCATCCCTGTAAAATTTTGAGAGTGATATGAGATAAACAATGTAAACAACAACAATAATGGCGATACCATAACAAGTAAACAATAAAAATATTTCACGCGAAGTGCTAATAGTGACGGAATTGTCATTTCATCGAAAAGAAAGTGTTAAATTAAAGGCATAGATAAAAGGGAAAGAGGAACATAAAACATTAACCTACAAACAATGCAAAACTTTATTTCATTACAAATCTAAAATTTATTATTATCGCCCACTTTGTCAACTGAAATTAAAAGCGCTATGCTTGTCATGAGAGAATCAAATGCTAACTCAAATTATATTGGAAAAATTACTCAACTTATGCCTTAACAAAGTAAGGGTACATAATTAAATCTTGACTCAAATTCTAAGCTGGAATTAGGCAAATGTTCTCTCATTGATTGTCAAAAATACATAAATATTTTGTATTACAAGTTACATGTTAAACATGTAACTATCTTCGGCAGAATCATCGGACTCAGACGTCTCGGGTTGGATGATGATTAAAGGTAGATCAACAGTTGTCCCAGGAATATTTGTCCTAAGATCGGTAATGTGATCGACATCAACTCCAGGGTCTTCCAAATGTGTGGCGCTTGGTTGATCTGTTTCGGGGCATGCCTCTCCCATATTTGAATAAATTACATCTTGCATGTCGAAGAAGTCTCTGGGTTTAATTTGAATAGCAACGTGCCAGTTTTTTTATACTGGGTCTTCAACTTAAAAGACTTGCATTGCTTGAGAGGCTAACACATAAGGTTCATCTGTATTTAACAACCGTCCAAGATTAACAAGCGTAAATTGGAACTCGTCTTGCTTCACACCCCTATCTTTGGCCTTACCATCAACCCAATCACACTTGAATAACACGACCTTTCTACTGCCATAATAGTCAAGCTAAAACGATTTCTTGTAAAACGCCATAGTAAGTAACATCCTCTGTCCACGGTGACTTTTCATTCACAAATTCAAAGTTTGTCTTTTGTGCAGTAACGACCACGCCGCTATTTGAGGTCTTCTTCTTACTGTCAACTGTTTTTGTTCAAAACCGGAACCCATTAATGACAAACCTCTGATATTTTCTTGCAATCTTCGATGGACCACTTGCTAGCCATATCAGATCATCACGTAAATGGTCTGAACTTCCATGAATCAACGTAGAAACCTGTTTGTGTTTACCGAACATGTTTTGTTAACTTAGAAACACATTAATAGTTGTGAAGATATGATCTATTATGCAGGTGTGTGACAAGGTGATTAGACTAAAACTTACATTTGACGAGAACCATTTTGAGAAAGCTTCTTTGTGGATGCGGTCAATATCGATTTGTCGCATATGGTGATTTTCTAGTGTTATTTGATCCAAGTGCTTCCTGTATAGCAACGATGTAAATTACGTCTCTTAATTAATACATAAATTGGTATTGAAAGATAAATAATGCATAAAGTGTCCTTACGAAATAAATGGGGCTACTTCAGGGCAGTTGAATAGTATATAACGATGCAACTGCGTGGAGGACTCGTAGGATAAATGTACTGTGTCCTCCTTTCCCAAAGCACGCCCAGGTCTAGAAAAAATGGACAGTCCTTCATATGTTGTAGTGTTATTGTCATCATAATTTCTTGGCACCCGATTGGACTTTGTCTCAACATTGTACAAATACCTCGAACAAAATGTGAGACATTCTTCAGCAATGTATCCCTCTGCAATAGAACCTTCGGGTCTACTTCTATTACGTACGTAAGACTTCAAGGTATGTAGGTA